>VUQG01024592.1:6140-16320 GCA_015106755.1 Etia nguti | reverse complement strand
TATTTAGTCATTAGCACTCATCAGGCAATGTCTATGGGCAACTGACTGCACTCAGACCAAAGGGGGCTGAATAATTACGCACACCCCACTTTGCAGTTATTTATTTGTAAAAAATGTTTGGAATCATGTATGATTTTCGTTCCACTTCTCAAGTGTACACCACTTTGTATTGGTCTTTCACGTGGAATTCCAATAAAATTGTTTCATGTTTGTGGCTGTAATGTGACAAAATGTGGAAAAGTTCAAGGGGGCCGAATACTTTTGCAAGCCACTGTATTACTAGAACACAAGAAACTCAAAATGCTGGGTCAAAGGACCCAGAACCATGACAGCTGGTGACACACAGGACATCAGCTCTTCATTTCTGTTTTCTTCTGTTTGCATTTCCTGCTGCAGCTTATAGAGCAAACCCTGAAAACACCAAGCAGGCGGAGCAGGTGGAGGTTCTGATCAGGACACTCCTGCAGGAGATCCTGGGCCAGACCCATGGCGTGATGGAGCGATGCCTCGATATTCCATCAGACATGGAGGAGGGAGGTTTGCTGCTGCGCCCTGGACCAGCAGAAGTGTCAGAAAACAGATGGACTGATGGAACATCGAAATAAAATCCTCGAGTTTCACTCAGTAATCGGAAGCTCCACATTCCTGGACATGCCATTGCTACAGTAACCTTACAGCAGCCGTCCTGTTGGTCACATGATGTCATTAAAATGCTCCAAAAGGCTCCAACAGCACAAACACGGTCCAGAGGTTCAGTTCAGGTGAAGCTAGCAGACAGCTAGCAGCTACAACCACCTGTGTCACCATCCACCTGTCAGTCACAGAGGCTACGCCCCTAATAATGCAAACAGGTGAGTTATGGAAGCATCGTCCCTCTCTGCCAATGATTTTACTTGTCATGGTATTTTTCTGAGTCACAGGTTTTACAGAGAGGTGGAGGAAGCCAAAGGTGGAGGAGGCAGTGTTTGTGATTGGAGGGTGGGTTAAAGAGCCAAGCATGATGGAAGAGGGAAGCTGGGCTTTCATGTCCTCTCTGTGCCTCATCTTTATTAACGTCAGAGCGGTCAATGGTCAGCTCGCACAAGCAGACTTTGCTCCCCGGTTTCATCTCTCAAGTCATTGTAAAGTCTGTTAGCTCTCTGGAAACAGAACGACCACGGAGAGGAGTGCAGTTCAATAAGGAAAGATCATTAGAAAGAATGAACTTGATTTATTGATGAATAGAATACAGATACTGTAGGTGTTTAGCGGTTAGACTCCGATTGCCCGTCTCGGCAGAACAGAACCCCAGCTGGGAAAGGGAGCCTAGACCCTGCTGGTGGAGATGAGGGTGGCTTGAATGGAGTTTGAGTGCTGAGAGGCGGAGATGGGGAGGAGGTGGGTTGCACAAAGGAGTCTGCGAAGGAGAAAGATAGATGCACAGTGAAATTTAAAGTACGCGGCATGAATGCTGATTGGCCTGGAGAAGGGCGGGAGAAGGTGATTGGACTAAACCAGTGATGACATAAAAAGCTTGACAGAATGGGAAAGTGGAAGGGATGTGTAGCTTAGATTTAGCCGGAAGATCTTCAGGCCACAGATCTTCCTTATTGGACTTAAGCATCAGCTTCATTATGACAGACTTTTCATAATTCATTATAAATAAAAAACGTTCATGTCTTTGTTTATGTAGAGTCGGGTAAAAGTAACATTACTGTGTGCAGTTATAGATCACATTAAATTCAGTCTGCAATAAAGTAGGTTTTAATGTCCTCAAGTTTGAAATGTCAAACAGGAAGTCCTGAGGAGGTCACACAAGGTTTCCAGTTCTAAGCTGATCCCAGCTGGATCCATGGTAACAGTAAAGGTCGCTCAGTTTGTCAGTAAAGGCATTTAAACCATCAATACTTGGTTGGTGGCACAGTTTTCAGATGAGTGTGACGTCTGGGCTGATTTTACTGCTCGAACCCCCCACTCACAGTTGTGTGGTTTCATGTTGAACCATCATCATCAGTGAAGTGGAAGCTCAACCCCGTCCAAGTAATGACCGATCCTATGGAGCCTCGTGCCTTTGACTCCATTCTTCATGAAAGTCGAGCGAACATTTATGTTTGTGTGTTTGGGCTCATCACAGATGTGTGGTGGTTTGTATCGTCACATCACAACAAAAGGTTTACTCATCCATTTGAATTCAGTTTGATTTACATATCACAAAATCACAACATCAGTCACCCCAGATGCTGGGCATTGTAAGGTGACTCCTCCCAAAAGCATGCAGGTCAGGCAACAGGTGAAGTTAGCCGTAGGTGTGGGTGGTTGACAGATGGTTGACTGGTCACCTGTCCAGGTGTACCCTACCTCTGACTTTATACCAGCTGTGACAGGCTCCTGCCTCATGTTGCTAATGAGAGAAGTGGGAAAGGTCTGTGGGGACAACAGTCATGCACGAGGAAAGGAATGTGACAATAATGTGCATATGGGAGAAAAATTGCATGCTTCTGTAATGAACACAACATCAAATCTCTCCAAGCACCTGCACAGGTAACATGCTAGTAGTCAGGACCAGCAATAAACGCAGATATTAGCAGGATATCAATAATTATTATCATAATGTGTAGAAGGACATCAGTGGGCAGGTCTGAGATCAGCTGTTGTTGGACTCCCCATCTTCCTCCTGCCTTTGGGAACAGATTCTCTCACCCAATCAGATCAGAAAAAACTGAATCCGCAGTTTGTTTAAATGTTTTAAACTCATTTCTGAAGGCTAGAAAAGATTTTCCTTAATCTTTCTCCCATTATTTTTGTCCTTAATTAAACTACAGTTTGATTATAGTTTACATGTAATGTGACAGTGTCACACAGTTTGTATGACTATGTGACACCCCAACCCATTTGCCATCTGAAGACTTTGGATTGGCTGTCTCTGCCAAACAAACAAGAAAACACCCACAAATATATTTGAAAATGTAGTGTTTTTTCATTTGTTTGTTTAAATTTCAAATATTGTATAACAAGACAAAACTGCAAACGTGAAAGCAGATTCTTTTTTCTCCCTCTTAACTAACTGAAGCCTTTCATTGAACTACCAAATGAACAGACTGTTGCTGTCTTTCTGGCCAGACACATGGCAGCACATCTGCTATTGTTCTGTTCATATTTAACAAAACAAAAATGCAGACATAAGTGTACACATTAGTTTTTGACTCTCTCACTGAACTAACACAGCCAATCCCTCAACATGTTTGTACTCTCTGCTCATGTTGCCTTCATATTAAATCATTTTTGGCTTTTTAAAGAACTTATTTTAACATTGCACTCAACAACAAACAAATCCCCCCTAACAGAAAAAGTCACTTCAAGGATCAAACTGCATTATATTTCTTCACATCAATATACGGGCCACAAGCAGGGGTGATGTGGGCCGCAAGTGGCCCCTAGGCTGCGAGTTTGAGACCCCTGGTCTAGAGTATTTCCCAAAACATTCCAGGTGTCTCACATCCATCATTACGAAACCAACTGATTGATGTGAGGTGGGAAGCGGGTAGCTGCTCTGACCCCCAATGATGATGTCACTGCTGACATCAGTAAGAGGTTCAACATGACATCACTAGGTGACTTTTTTTTCCCCCAGGTGGACATGTGGAAGGGGCAGAGCTACAAGAGGACATAACTGGACTACGTTCATCCAATCAGTGAAAAGTTCTCTGCAGCAATAGGAGGGGGTGGGGCCAACACCCTGAGATAAAGGGGATGGAGTCAAGGTGAAGGGTGAATCAACATGAGCAGCATCACACCTCCACTGCTGTCCCTGCATCAGGGTCTTCTGTCTTCTCTGTGTTTCTTACACACCTGCAGCTCTGCTGTCCGCACAAATTCGGCTGTGATCCAAACTCTTTAGTCATCTTCACATTAAAAAACTCATCTGGATCAGTACGACTCAACTGATGTATTGCTGATACATGTGTACATGACATGTTTGTTCAGGGAGGTGCTGACACAATGGACATCCATGGCTGTCAGCTGCATGGTGGCTCTTTTCTACTGTAACATTTACAACCACAAAGTTATTTTCAGGCATGACATCAATACCACATAAAGTACTATTGAAACACTATTATATACAGTCTCCTGTAACGTGACTCTTATGGTTTTGGGAGGTGGTTGTTCATCTGTCTGTAAACCTAATAAACTGCATTCTGCCATGGTAACAGCATTGGCATCATCAGCTTGCAGTCAGGTGAGATGTACAGACTATTTGTTTTTGAGTCAGATACAACACAGACACACCTGAGTGAGGACGTCCAATCTCTTCCTCACACTTTCTTTCCATCATTTTAAGGTGAAACAACAACAACAACAACAACAGGTGAGTTAGAAGAAACACAGCAGCTTTTAGTCCTGGGTATTTGTTCTGGACAAAGACGTTTTTCTCATTTCTGACAAAAATAAAATTGCAGTGTGAAAATATTCATGGAATTAAAAGTGCTAAATTCAGAATCTTGTTAGTGCCAGAGAAAGGCGTTCTCATTCTGAGCAGCACCTTAAAAGTAAAAATACTGCTACTGTGTCTTTTTACTTCAGGTAAGGGCTGATACCTGGCACGCTGTGACGGATGTTCAGTCCTTCTAATGTCGTATGTTTGATGTAACTTGATGTTAATAAAGGGAACTTGTGAGCTTGTCTCTTTGCCATGAAACTCAGAGGAAGACCACATCAACTCAGGACTCTTCTTGTGTCTTCTACAAAGAAAGAAAACACAAATTATTGTTCAGATTATCTGAATTAGGCACGAACTGAATTATATTTGTTGGTTTTCAACAAATATAATTCAGTTTCCTGCCTCAACATGTTTGTCCTTTTTAACTGGACATATGAGTGGTTCAGAGGTCAGACACAAGTTTTTATTGGGCCATCATCATTATGAAAAGTAAATGAAAAAACACTTTCAGCCAAAACTGTTGGAAAGTCATATGATCTGTCAAATGGTGGCTGAAGCTACATCATTAAGCCTTTTTCATGTTTCATTAAGTTTCTTTCTGTGTGGATGAATCGATCAGTCTCAGAAAGCTTTGTTAATCTTTTCAGTGGAACAGACTATGGCAGGAGCAATGAAATAGAGAGTTCTGGGGTTCAAGGTCTGTAGCCTCACCATCACTGAGTGAATGCAGTGAGCTGTGGTTTCAGGCTTAGCAGAGGGACCAACAACAGGTTAGACAGAGACTGCATTCCATTTAAGCGAATTTCTATTATTGTTAATGCACGTCAATAATTCACTGGAACTTTGAGATGAGTCATTGTCATGGTATTAATTCTACCTGCTCATTTCCTGAGGTGACAGCTGAAACTCTTCCAGAGTAAGAGTTGTGACATTAAGCTGGCGTAACAGCAACTGGTCAAAAGGACAGTCATACTGGTAACCACACTAATAAACACATTTACTAAATGAACCCTCTTGCTCGTATTTACAATATAAATTATGTGATGGGAAATTATACTGAGCGAGTACATAACTGATCAAGAGTTTTGACCATGTTAGAGTTTTCAGACAACTCCCCGTTTCTTTTGACTTCAGTTAGAAGCTGTTATTACATGTTACATTAAAACTGTGTGGTGTGTATACCAAGAGTTTGACCATATGATCCATGAGCAGGTATTTCTATATTATTACAAGGGCACTCTACTAATATATTGTACTAATGTGTCAGATCATATTTCTCTATCAACTCAGTCTTGATCTAAACTACATTCCCTGTAAAGTGTTCGTGGCATTATCATGCTGACAAAAGGTGTCCACAGGTACATACAGGCACATCTGCCAAAGTGCTGAAAGCTCCTTTATGGTACTTCCTGTTAGAGCATTCATCCATAGGACTACATTTTACATTATGACACAAAACTATACCAGCTACATTTCTTAACAGGTCAGTCAGGATACGCGGTACTACACTGTACTTTAAATATGCAAGGCATTAATAATTCATGAGTCAGATACTGAGCACGTAACAGTAAAGTTCTGGAAACACAAACACTAGCTGTCTCTCTGCTATACTGCCTTGACTTGAAGTACTAGTCGTATTTTGCCCTCCAGCTCTCTTCTAATAAATCATGTTCTGTAACTAATAATATTCATGTTATGAAAGTTAAATTATACTGAATGTTTTTTAGGAGCATTTAAATCTTGCAGATTGAAAATTTGATAAAAACCTTTTTGAGCAGTAATACTCTCACAAAGTATGTTCACACACTCAACACATCTGTCACCTGTACACCTTGAACAATTATCTTACAAGGTGCACACACAATAACTACAACTGTAGTTGTGAACCTTGAGGTCCAGTTCAGAACTAATCTCATCTGTTCCATGGTCTAAACTTAAATTTGGTGGGGGCAGAGCCTTCTCTGTGGCATGTCCCAGACCCTGGAATAGTTGGCCTCTAAATATTAGATCTGCACAAACGCGGAAACATTTTCAGTCTTTACTGAAGACACAGTTTTATGGACTGGTTTTAAGCACATGTCGATCCAAACATTTTGGTTTTAACAGCCTTTATTGTTCTTGTTGTTTTTATTGTGTTATTCTCTCTCATTTACGTTTAATTGCATCATTGTTGTGCATTTTACTTATTTTACTTACATTTTAGGTTGTAAAGCACTTTGTGCCACATGAGCTGTTGGAAATGTGCAATACAAATAAACTTGACCTTGACCTTGACAATAACTACCATACCTACAGTTATTGTGTGCCAGTGAGTCCTGCAGACTGACAGAGTTACAGAGTTTGTCTCTCAGCTGGTTCTTTGGATGCTTTTAACCCCAGTAAGGACTCAATACTCTCAGTGTTGCTAGTGAAATTTTTTTCTTTGATAATTGTGTGTTTTTACAGTCCTCTCCACCCCCCTCCTCTGCAGCGGTGCCACAGACTACACCTCCGTCACAGTGTTGTTCTGGGTTCATCTGCAACCCAGACTACAAATGTCTCTCTAAGTCTTTCAGACTGATAGATGTCAGTGATTTTGTTTCTCAGCTCTTTCTTTAGATGGTGGTGTGATGTGCTGCTGTTTGAGATCTGCTCCACTTTGTTACACAGCCTGAAAGTTCCATATCTGGAAGTAGTCAGGCCTGGGTGTGACAGTGAAAGTCAGCTTTCAAAAAGATGTGGTTAATCACTGTTAACTCATGATTTAATGGCTCTGCATGTGAGGACCCAGGAGAGCTCTATGCCTCTCTGCTGTCCAAACTTAGCCCAACATTACTCAGACTGAGCCTTCACAATGAAACCAAAACCAATCAAAACACAAAAAGTGAATATCCTGCACTAAATGCCAGCAACTGAGACATTTTTCTTATGCTGTGTTATTCCATCCATTTTCTTCCGCTTATCCTGGGCTGGATCGCGGGAGCAGCAGAAGCCCAGACCTCCCTCTCCCCGACCACCTCCTCCAGCTTGTTCGGGGTAACACCAAGGCGTTCCCAGGCCAGTCGAGAGATATAATCTCTCCAGCATGTCCTGGGTCTGCCCCGGGGCCTCCTCCCGGTGGGACTTGCCCGGAACACCTCACCCGGACAACGGTTGTATTAGTGGGGTGGCTGTAGCTCAGGTGGTGGAGGAGGTCAGCTACTAGCCAGAAGGTTGTTAGTTTAATCCCATTCTGCTCCAGTCTGCATACCAAATATCCTTGGGCAAGATACTAACCCCATGTTGCCCATGTTGCTCTCTGATGCATCTATCGGAGTATGAAGGCGTGTGAGTGTTAGATAGGATCAAATGGCCCGTAGCAATGGGCCAGACACCCCATATTCCCGAAGCCCCTCCCACACTCCTAGGGACACTATTAAATGCCTTCTCCAAGTCCACAAAACACATGTAGACTGGTTGCGCAAACTCCCATGCACCCTCAAGTATCCAGTGTTCAGTGTTCCACGACCAGGACAAAAACCGCATTGTTCCTCCTTTATCCAAGGTTCGACTAACGGACAGACTCTCCTTTCCAGCATCCTGGCATAGACTTTCCCAGGGATGCTGAGGAGTGTGATCCCCTATAGTTGGAACACACCCTCCGGTCCCCCTTCTTAAAGATGGGAACCACCACCCCAGTCTGCCAATCCAGAAGTACCGCTCTTGATCTCTACGAAACATTGCAGAGGCGTGTCAACCAAGACAGCCCTACAACATCCAGAGCCTTCAGGAACTCAGGGTGGACCTCATCCACCCCAGGGCCTCTGCCACCAAGGAGTTATTTAACTGCCTCAGTCACCTCGCCCCCGGAGATAGGCGAGTTGTCCCCCTCGTCCCCAGACTCTGCTTCCTCCACGGAAGATGTGCGAGGGGATGAAGGAGGTCCTCAAAGTATTCCTTCCACCACCCAACAATTTTCTCCGCCAGGGCCTCCGCTCCTGGCCGCTGTGCGGCACACAATGCACCCTACCCCTACGGTGCCTCCCGCGGTTGGTGGGCCAGACAGAGGATGGGCCTATGTCCCTTTTCTGTACTGTGCCTGGCCAGGCCCCATGGACTAAAGCCTGGCCACCCTCCCCAGGCCTGGCTCCAGCGCGGGGCCCCAGTAACCCTATCCCGGCAGGGTGAACTGTTCCCTTGTTCATAGGGGTCTTCTGAATCGCAATTTGCCATGGGAAACCCTACCGGGGGCAAAAGTCCTGGACAACATAGCCCCTGGGATCTCTATGGAGACACAAACCCCTCCACTACGATAAGGTAGCAATTCGCGGAGGGGTGCTGTATTATTGTTGGTCTTTACCTTCAAGTGTAAAGCACCTTGAGGCAACTGTTGCTGTGATTCAGAGCTATATGAGTAAAACTGAATCAAATTTGCAAATCTTTTTGACTGATTTATGAAATATTTCAACAAAACATAATAAAATATTACTGAAATATATTACTTTACATGAAAGTTTGCTATTACAAAAAAATTCGAACTTTTTCATGATATTCAGATTTATTGAGATCATCTAGTTTATTTGAGTTCCATTTATACTCTTTGCATGATAACTGTGAGGTGTTTGTGCCGCAAACTGAACCTGGACCAGGAGATTTAGAATCAGACCAACAACTATACCAGCTACATTTCTTAACAGGTCAGTCAGGATACACGGTACTACACTGTACTTTAAATATGCAAGGCATTAATAATAACTGGATCAGAGTATTAGGAGTTTTACTGCATGATGCACCTCACCTGGTTTGGACAGCTTAATGAAATCCTTCACAAAGAAAAGCTTTGGTTTAAACAGGATGTGCTGTATGGTTTGCTCCTGCCCTTGTTCTCTGTAAATATTATTCTCTCATTTGAGTTTTTCAGAAGTGGAGAATTTTGTACTCCACCGGTCCTCACCGAGGAAGTCTTTCTGGTGATATATTTAATTATAGAGGTGATTTATGATATTGTTAAGAATCAGAGAATGTTGAAAGGTTGTTGACTTTAGAGGCCAGTGTGTTTAAATTACTCTCTTCATATTTTAATGGTCGTTTTATCACTTTATGTGCTTTTCTGTGGTTTAATTATTTTATCACTTTATTTGTGGGTTTTACATGAAGAAGATGCTATTGAGGACCAGCAGTGTGTGTGTGTGTGTGTGTGTCTGTGTGGGTGTCTGTGTGCGTTTGTTCACGGAGAATGAAACAAAATAGGAAAATGCACATTTTGGGATGGATGTGATTTTTACTGCAGCAGCCAGTTCGGGTTATGGGCCACTGCCTCTGTTGAATCATTTTCCTTGTTTTTGTAAAAATTATCTGTGCTCATAAAAATTAAAACAAACAACTCATCGAGACTTCTTCTTCTTCTTCTTCTTATTGTTGTTGGGTCTTCACCTTACAATATAACACGCCTAGGCGTTATATCAATTAAATTGAATTCTTCTTCTCCCGGCCGTTCACTCCAGTCCTCTGCACAAACTCTGTTTTTGCCTCACGTACTGTATTTACATGTATGTTTGCATGCTTCGATAAACCACTGCACCTATTTCCTGCTCAACACTTTTGCATAGTACTGTATTATCCATTAGTCAGGTTCATGGTCCCTGGGTATAACATGGAAGTATTCAGTAGAGAAGTGAAAACTGGAGCTCAGCCTTCTGTTACTACAGTAACCTCACAGCAGCCATGTTATTGGTCACATGATGTCATTAAAAGGCTCCAACAGCACAAACACGGTCCAGAGGTCCAGTTCAGGTGAAGCTAGCA
>VUQG01024591.1:0-10714 GCA_015106755.1 Etia nguti | reverse complement strand
CAAAGCGCTTGCTCGTAGGGGGTCATATGATTGTTGGGTTTTTCTCTGTATGTATTATTGTAGGGTCTACCTTACAATATAAAGCACCTTGAGGCGACTGTTGTTGTGATTTGGCACTGTATAAATAAAATTTAATTGAATTTTGCTGTGTAATGTAAATGCTGTATTGAATCAGTTTTTAACTCTGATGCGGCTCAGCTGTAGTAGTATCAATTCAATGTAATTGAGTTTTATTTTTATAGTGCCAAATCACAACAGTTGCCTCAAGGCACTTATCTATGAGGCAACCATCTCATCATTATTATTATCCCTGAGGACATGATGCTCAGTAAATAGAGCAATGTAAATTTAAATACACACTGGCTGATACTAATACCTGAGCAGATTATTTTTAAGCAGCATGAATTTTCATTTTCAGCCCCTTGCTCCCTGTCCCAACTCCAAAGAGTCCATGGCTGTGTTTGAGCAACACTGCAAGATGGCCCAAGAATATCTGAAAGTGCAAACTGAGATCGCCTTGCTAATCCAGAGGAAGTAAGTGTAGTGACTAAACTCAAGTGTTGCTTAATTCTTTTTCTTAAATTCACATTCATTCAAAGACCTCACATAAACTCCAGTGGAGGATGCTTATTCATTGTGTCTTGGCTTCCAAATCTCACAGCTGTAAAGTGTGAATGTTTAAAATTTTAATTGCATAAAAGATGCCAAAGCTGCATGGCATAATCTCGTAACATAATGTTGAAAATGACATGCCTAAAAGCTCAGCCTTCCTGACTATCTCCGCAGGAAAGAGCTCATTGCTGAACTGGACCAAGACGAAAAGGACCAGCAGAACACGTCCCGTCTGGTGCAGGAGCACAAAAAGCTGCTGGAGGAGAATAAGAGTCTGTCCACGTACTACCAGAAGTGCAAAAAACAGCTGGAGCTGATCCGGGTTCAGCAACAGAAGAGACAGGGCACGTCATGATGAGACGAAGAGACACAAACTTCTGCCACCCCAAACCCCCACCCCCGCCCTCCTGCGCTCCTCAACATTGCACTGCAACACTACCCGTCATCTGCTCTGCACATACACTGCTCTCAGTCCAGCTTTGGAAAGAGACCTGTATTCTACTGTCTCCTGCATGTTGCATTGTAGACCCAACAGGAAAACCTTTGTCCCCTGTACATACATTTGCACATCCTCACAGTGTCTTCTGTGAGCGCAGACCAAACAATCACTGGTCCTCCATTCAGATGAGCCCAGACACTGCTGCCGCTGCGCTTCAGGACGGAGCGAGGTGGCTGACGTCTATGAGCGAGACGACTTGCTGATGAGACGCAGGTTGTGTTTTCTCTGTGTTTGCTCTCAGGGCCTGTGGGCTAACCAGTCAGTGTCTGTTTGCGCTCCTCAGTGGCTAACAGCCACACCATCCTCCTCAGAATGTGAAACTCAAAACAAAGGCTTTGAAGCAGAATGTGCAACAAAATCTTTCTGCAGTGCGTGCTAGGAATCCCTGTTATCCAAATCATAGCCCCTTTTTAAATTCACCCCTTATCTCTCCATTTTTAATTGTGAGCATGAGCCTCTCCATAGACCTCCAGTCAGATGTGTCAGCAGAAGGAAGAGCTCTGTTCCTCATGCTCGTGAAAGAAATACACATTAAAAAGTGGGCTAGCTTCCAGAGTAAACACAAGGAGCTGTGGTATCCCTCTTTTTGGCCTCAGTGTTGTTTTGCGTTTTGTCTTTTCTATTCAGTAGTTCACTTTGTGTCATTTGTTTGCAATAGGACATATTTTATCTGGTCTGTGAATGGCCTAACGGACAAAATAGAGGAGGGTCACCTCCCTATACAGTAGAGGTTGTTTTTAGTTCACATGTTGCCTTAGAAGTTGCCTGCATTTTAAGTGCTTGTGTTATGTGATATTTAGTGGGGATAAAAGTTTTTTTTTTTTTTTTAAGATATTTTTGATCTACTGAACATGAATGAAATAATAACAGAAAGAAGAGAGATGGATGTGTATCATTGAACTGATAATGTAAATGTCTGCCACCAGCTTTATTCCCAGGACTATGAAATGTACTTTTTTTTTTCTTGGTGTCTCACATCCCGTAAGTATTTTTGCACAGTTGCTATTTAATCAGGTTATATTCAAATTGTATTCCTCATTTATTTAGTTCTGGTTTTAAACATCCAAGGCTTAACAACTCTTTTTTTTTTAAGTCCTCCTCGTGAGATGGAATTATAACACACATACACCTCTTTTTCGAAATGTTTCCCAAGTTATTGGGAAGGGGATGCAGCATATGACATCAAGAAAGGCATTATGAAATAAACAGAATGGTGAAATGATTTGATGTGTGTGTGTCAGATGTATGTACGATATATTTCTAAAAGATTTCACTTTAGCAAATAGATGATTGCTCTTTCTGTTCAGCATGGAACTAATGAGTGAGGTAATGCTATCATTCTATTTAAATTTGAAAAATATATGATTTGATATGTATTCGAGTATGATGATATGATCCAAAAATGCCACAGCACTGGTACGCTGGTTTGAAAGTAGCCAGCTTTTCAATAAGGCAGTAGTTCCCATCTTTTTACATTTTTTATTATAACTGTAATCAGTATAATTATTTAGACAGGACAGCAGATGATACATAGATGTTCCTGAATCACAGATGGTATAAAAGAACATCACCTTTTTTTTTCCTTTTTTGTTTTTAAGAGAGGCAGAAGTGTCCGGCTTTGAAGTTCACTCATCACATATTGCTAGCTAGCTTGGTTAGTTGTATCTTAAGACTTTATTGGAACAATGAAATTATGGTGAATCCAGAATTTCACTGACCAAAACTTTGGCTCAGACTTCTTAGATGGTTAGTACTTAATATTCGTCAGGTCATCCTTTTAAAAAAATCTCCAAAAAGTGCTCACAGCAAGCACAAACATGGTGAGTTACTCAGTCTAGCTAAAACTGAGACTGACCTTTTCTATAACAACACTTGTCTGGCGGTTACACCTCCAGTAGTTATTATGGAGGATGAAACTACAGAGACTAAAACCAATAGAATATACTTTTTAAGGCTATACAGTTAGACATTTTAACATGGGAGTCATCTTTCAAGGTGGCCACTTTATTCTGATTTTTTTTTTTTTTTTAATTGACAAGTCTAACAAATTTTGTAAATGTAACAAACCCACATACAGATTCACAAAACACACCCAACCTCTACAATCATGTCCGACATACCCAAGATTCCTTTTCCTTCCTGACTTCTCTTGCTGTAGCAACAGCAGTCCTGCTAAGTGGTCACATGATGACATTGATTTCAACCCAATAAGTCGACTCAGCGTGACATAAAAGGCAGTACTGGCAGTGAGTAGTTCATCTTAAACAAGGACAGGTCAGTTGGCTGCTGTCTAAAACTATAATATACTATAGTAAATAATATATGATATCTAAACATAATAATCCAAAGAGGCTATAATGCGAACTAAAAGCTACACAGATGCTGCAGCCACTGAATGTGTGCATGTGTTAAAGTGGTCACTAAAATTGGAGGAGTGCTGTGTAAAGTCCCATAAAAGCTGGGAAGGCAACCTGCCAGTCAACAGACAGTGTCACTGTCTCATCATTAAAACACAAGGAGATCAGACTGTGCCTTTTTGTTTGTTTGTTTTTATCTTCACTTACAATTTTAGATGTATTTCTTTAGTCAGTAGGGAGAAAGTGTCTGCATGTTAAGACAGACACTCTAGTTATCTTAATAGAATAATCAACAAACTCTAAAGCTTGTATCAAAGAAAATTTATGTTGACTGAGGGAATAATATGCCTTGTTGATGCAGAATGGGAAATATTTCTGCACACTCAAACTTCAAACTAATACATCTATCATTTATTAATGTATCCACTTCAAATATTCTGTCATTCATCACATGATGAAAAACAGGACATTACAGACAGTTTCAACAGCAGAGTTTTGAGCCCAGAGCTGAATCTCTGCTGCAGTGCCTCCAGGCAGACAGCAGGAGGTACTAAACACACAGTCTTTGTAATGGAGCCACATAGCTGTGGATCTATTCTTCCTCAGATAAAGAATCATACATGCCCTCCCTACTGTTTGCCGGGATCAGTGTGAATGCCTATTTTCACATGCTACACTATACCAATTTTGTGCAATGTGCGCTCTTCTGAGTGGAGATGATTTGGCCACTAAATGTGCTTCACATAAGACGCATCTGGACATTGACAGTAAGGACCCCCCCACCCCCCACCCCCACAGGCTGCTGGTTTACATTTCAGCTCCAAATTCTGACAAAGGTATTTTTTTGGTGGAGGGGCATTTGTGGGGGTGCTGCCTGTGTTTGAAGTTGAAAGCTAAATGGGGAACAATGACTCACTTTATTGTAGAGAAGTGATGTCATCTTCCTTCTCTTGCCAGGTATTCTGTGTGTGTGTGTGTGTGTGCAAGCTGCTCCTCACTGAACTGGTAAACACAAGGAAGACAGAAGGTTGTTGCCAGCTTTGTCCAGCTCTCTTTTGTCTCAGAAGGCCATGTAAGGTTTGGCCAGCTGTAGGAAATCCAGATTGATGGTTTATTTGTGTGTGCAAACAAGGAAGGAAGGCTTCTGTCCACAGGACTTGTGTGTTGTTGGCTGAATTGTATACTAATTATATGATGTTTTATTTTCACAAGGAACCCTTCATGTCTGCAACTGGTTAGGGTTTAAATTAAAAAAAAAAAAACACACAAAAAAACAGCACGTAACTTAATGTTGAAAAATAGTTTGTATATTCTTTAGTAACACAACTGAACCTGAACTCTGGTCACAAACCAATTTTGGTAAAGTTAAGTGCAAAAACATAGCAATATATATCTGTCATCAAAATAAAAATCAATATAAAAGTAATAGGGCACCTGGAAGGTGATTGAACCTTCAAAAGCTTTGAGCCTTCTGCATTTGACATCAACATTTTGTTACCAAACAGCTGTTCTAGGTCCTTCATAAGGTTTGACATCCAACCTTAGCTCAGTAGTTGCCAAATCTGTTTAACTGTAACCACACACAATCACAAACTGTGTTCTTTCAGAATAGGCTTGTTCGAACCCTCACATTTTCCAATATCCTGGCACAATTCCCAAGTTTTGGTACAGAAGATGTAGTTCTAAGATTCCAGATGCTGTACAAACACAACTATAGAGTTAATGTAAGATATCTGCAAAAGTGTTCTAGGTCACATTTTGGATTTGTTAAACGCTCGCACGGAGGTTGAGGTTCAGTAATACTTAAAAAAAAATAATAATAAAATTAGGCTGTATAATATTTTAGTTTTAATGTTGCAATTCAAGAATCTGAAGTATTACAACAATCTATCACATTCTTAAACAAGCACCGCAGCCCTTTTCTTGACATTACCTGGGAGACTTGTATGTGAGAGTGCAAACGTCTGATGCAGTCAGACTGGACAGTAAACTGACAAAGGTCTGAGATGTGCACATCTGAAAAAAGTGTGAGTATGTTTTGTCCTGCCTTCTCAAACCTAAACTGAGTCAGAATGCAAACTATGTTCTCTTATTCATATAAATGATGATGTAATGCGCAATCCTGAATTGCCTTTGTTGAAGCGCAGTACTGAATGTAGCGGAGTAATGTCATCCCTCTCTTCACTGGAAGGGAAGTTGATGTTAAAAACTGTGTGCGCTTTATGTTTTATCTATGGCATGGTAGCCATGGAAACTGGATGACATAAATAGGCTAGCAGTGGCAGAGAGAGAGATGTTGCAGTTTTTAATAATGGACAGAATTTGGGTCATGATATCTTGCTTGATCTGATCTTGTCAGACCCATAAATTGCATCATGTGCCACTTAAAATTTCATTAATCTACATGAATCCCTGCTTGGTCTTCAAAGTGGCTGCAGGCAGTGATTTAAGAACTGAGTGATGTCTCCTTGCACCCATTTAAGAGATGTTAGAGGAGGAAAAAGCCACATGTTCTTACACCAATTTTTTGTTTACTTTACTTAATGTATTATGTAATTACACACTGCAATTCAGCTACATTAACAGCTTAAGCATGCTAATTCAGATCATGAATCACCTTGCTATTTGGAATAGCACTCAACACAATCATTTCCCATTCATAATTTCACTGCAGGTCTATTTAGAGGGGCACTAATAAGAGTGAGGGAGGGAAAGAAGAGCAGCTGCTCTAGTTTCTAATGCAGAATTGCAAGGAAAAGCTCTGACAAATGTTCTGTGATTATTAGCATATCAGTGGTTTGCTTCTGTTTAATTCATTTTCATGGAAGAGCATCTGAGAAACATCTACGTGATTTCATAGTGGCAGAAAAAGGTCAAAGTCTGTGCAGCATGCTGGAATATACAAACCATGATTCCTTAATGGCAAGACGCTGCTACCGAGTCAGCAAGCAAAGCAGACTTAAAAGCATCTATTTTGTGTCTTGTGCAAGCTCAGCCAACATTTATGTTAAGGTACAGACCATGGAATACAGTTCTAAATCACAGCAACAAGATGGGTGTGAACTTAAAAAACTGATCAAATTATTTTAATTAATTTGGTATTTAAGTATCAATAGAAGAAAATACTGAAAGAAATTCAGTTTCATTAACACAAAAGTACTGATGAGTTAAAGTTAATGTTAGTAGACACACAAGTACTGAATTCAAGTAAAAGGCTGGAAGAAGTTGAAGTCTCATATGAAGCCAGTGCTGAAAGTTAAATGTGTAAACAATCTGAAGTGGTCATTGAAAAGTGCCAAAATGAGTTAACTTGCTAAAAGAGCTTATGGTGTCAGTGAAAACACCAATATAGTCAAAGGCAAGTGCTGAACGCAACTAGTGTTTCTTTATTTAGGATCCCTTTTGCTATCACCTGCAAAACTGCTACTTTTTCTGCTGTTACTAGGAGGGGAAAAAGACTGCAGCAGCATGATAATCCTAGTAGTAAATACATAAAAAAGGAACACCGTGGTAACTGGCAGTCTGTTGCAGAAACTGTTGTGTTTCTTGCTGTTTTTCTTCACTTTTGAAAAACGAGGTTGAGTAGCTCATCTACTAATCGGAAGTTTGGTGGTTCCCTGGCTGCTCCAGTTTGCATGCCAAATATACTTGGGCAAGATACTAACAGCGACAGTTATGTATGAATGTGAGTTGTTGTAGAAACCACTTGTATACATGATTTTATATATATATATATGTATATAAGGGGTCCATTTATTTTAGTAACGGCTGCATGCATGCGTGATGATCAACTTCTTTGATTCATTGAACACAGTTTAACACAATGCAGCCACTGCTACTGAGAGAAGCTACAGGACGTGTCAGTAAACACTTCCATCAAACTGATTAACGTATCCCTGACAGGCCACAATGTGTGAGACTGGGCAGTGCTCTGTCTGATTTGGAGATGAACAGTACAGGAGCTCCATATGGCTGTCTTCCTGTTCAAGTTGTATGCCTCAGACTTTCAGTACAACTCATTCCAACTACAAAAATACTCTGATTCTGCAGTGGTTGTTTATAAAAGAGATGTGCAGGAGGAGAACAGAGCACTAGTGGTTTTTTGAGAAATTCACTTCTGACAGTGAATAAATCAGAGAAAAGCTGATGGACTTCACATGGAAAAGAACACCTACATGGCTCCCGTCTGGGGGTTTCCTCCTTCTCCTGCTGGGATGGACGTGCAGTTGTCATCAGGATGTGAGGCCTCAGGTCTTCGGTACTCTTGGGGGCTGCAGTTGGCCCGGACCTCCTGGATCTATCTGTGTCTGCCACTGGCTCCCGGGGGGCATTATTGCAGCTTCCCATCCTTTTTTTCAAGTACAATTTATGACAAAGGCACATACACAGACACTTGCTCACTTCTTACAGGTGCAGCAGTTCGTCATACATTGTGCTTTTCTATTTGTGCTCTATCCTTTTATTATATTTTCTCATATTTTTTAACCCCTTCATTCTTTTTTTCTTCCTCCTGCCTGTCAGCTTCTACATGGACATACTACACATATAATGTAATAACTGAAGCCTAAATGTATCTGAAATAAGACGCATCTGGCCACTGAGAGTAAGGACCCCCCCCCCCCGGTCCTCTAAGCTCCGGGGGAATAGGGTAGACCTACCCAGAGCTGAAACTGGAAGGATATCAGGAAACAAGAAACGTCAAACAACACCAGTGCCAAGTGGCTGGTAAAGCCACAAGCAGACCATAGCATCCTCCCAGAGCTAATATACACCACCAAGACAGACATCCAACAAAAAGTCTCCAGAATGAAGAGCTGTACAGCACCAGGACCTGACATGATCCATGGCTACTGGCTGAAGAAGCTTTTCTAATCTGGGATCACCTGGCAGCACAAATAGGGGGTCTGCCAACCGAAGGTACTCATCAAACTAACACAGGGCAGAACAATCCTGTTATTGAAGGATCTCATAAGGTTATGACACACTCATAACATCAGCCTATTACCTTTCTTTCCATAACATAGAAGCTCCTCTCAGACATCATAGGAACCAAACTGAGTAGGCACATGGGTGAATACATGAGCACAGCTCAGAAAGGAACTGGAAATAACACCAGAGAGCCAAAAAAACAGTTCCTGGTTGATAGAGCAGTATACCAGGGCTAAGACCTGGCAGGCAGATCTGAGCAAGACCTGAAAATTGCCCCACACATGGCACAGGTAGAGGCCCTAAGCACCAGATCCAGAGAGGCAGTAGTCTACCATAGCCAACAGGACCCAAGTTGCAGATTGGTGCCCCAGAGGCTATACAGCACATAGTAGCAGGATGTGACATGCAAGTTAAGAGAGTGTACACTTAGAAGAAAATCCAGGTGGCTGGGATAGTGTACAGGAACATCTGTGCTGCATATGGACTAGAAGTCCCCAAGGAGACTCCACCAAACGGGGTGGAGAACAACATGGCAAAGGTCCTGTGGGACTTCCAAGTCCCAAACAAGCAGCTACTGGCCAACCAGCCAGACATATTGGTGCAGTTGTGGTAGATGTGGCAATCATGATATTAAACATGAGAAAATAGAGAAGTACCAGAAGGAACAGCTGGAGCAAATGTGGAAGGTAAAGTTCAAAATGGTCCCAATGATAATAGGAGAATTAGGAGCTGTAACCTTGAAACTGGAATAGTGTCTCCAGTAGATTCAAGCCAAGGCATCAGAGGTCTCTGCCCAGAACAGAGCGCTTTCTTCTTGCATCCCCCTTTCTTGCTCCCCCAAAGACACATCTGGCTGTGGAGGTGACTGAACATTCACACATGGTTTGTAGTGACACATTTTGGTTCGCTGGGAGCTCACATGGATTTTTCTCTGTGTGAAAACAAACCAAACCAAGGGGAAAAGCTGCAAGCTCACAAACTCATCAACCAATTCGGACAAGAGTAAACTACATATAGGCGTAAAAAAGCCCTAAGATACTGTGCAGAACCCTCAAACTGCCTTTGGAAGTGAACCTGAGCATGAGGAACACACACATATCCTGTGTGTGTGTGTGTGTGTGTGTGTGTGTGTGTGTGTGTGTGTGTGTGTGTGTGTGTGTGTGTGTGTGTGTGTGTGTGTATATATGGCCTTTAATATGAATTGTTTTGGCCACAATAAGTCTAGATAAAATTCCTTCATATGCCTTCACACGATGGCCCTGCTGAATTATTGTTTCAGACCACCCCTGCTGAGATTCAGTAGGATCCCAATGATGCTGTAGTAATACAGCTGACAGGCTACCACTGCGTCATGCTGGAAAGAGATGCATGAGTTAGTGGTGAGGCATTTGTGTGTTACTGTAAGATGAACATCTTGTTCCCTCATGCCCTCTGGTTCAGGAAGCGGGAACTGACAAGAGTAGGGCTATAAAGGAATGAAATAACAACAGCAAATATTCCTGAATACCTCATAACAACATCTTTTTGCCCATTGCACACATTTGGTTGGCACTGTGCAAAAGCCTATTCATAATTTAAGCTTGCGCTACATAAAGCCTGTGATACAGTAATATGCTCACATTTTACCATCCTTCTCCACTGACATTTTGACCATAACATTTCACTACACGGCATCTGTTTGGTGGCAGGTGAAACTAAATGTAGGAGACAGGCCATGGAGTTCAAAGTGAGAACAAGCTAGCTTTCGCCATGTAAACACAAAACCTCACCGTTTTCCAAAAGCAGAGGTCTAGGAAAAATACAAACAAGCAGTCAAACGTGAAGAGGGTTTTATTCACCAGTAGGATGCATGACATGCACGTGTATGCAATGTGACGTGTTGATATGTAAATATACGTACAGAAAGGCAAGCAAAGACAATGATTTAGATTTCAGATTTATTTATTTATTGTCATTATGTTGCTACAGTGGCTTGAAAAAGTATTCGGCCCCCTTGAACTTTTCCACATTTTGTCACATTACAGCCACAAATATGAATCAATTTTATTGGAATTCCACGTGAAAGACCAATACAAAGTGGTGTACACTTGAGAAGTGGAACGAAAATCATACATGATTCCAAACATTTTTTACAAATAAATAACTGAAAAGTGGGGTGTGCGTAATTATTCAGCCCCCTTTGGTCTGAGTGCAGTCAGCTGCCCATAGACATTGCCTGAAGAGTGCTAATGACTAAATAGAGTTCACCTGTGTGTAATCTAATGTCAGTACAAATACAGCTGCTCTGTGACGGCCTCAGAGGTTGTCTAAGAGAATA
>VUQG01024589.1:0-21603 GCA_015106755.1 Etia nguti | reverse complement strand
AACTCTCAGTGATGCCGCAGTGTTCGTTTGACTTTGGGACCTGAAGCAGATGGAGTTTTGGACCCAGATTACTCCGCGAGGCTCCTGACTACGGTAGCCGTAATGCTCAGACAATCCATCAAGCGGTGCGGCTTCGTAGCTTACCAAAGTCGTACTAAAGCATTTTTTGACAGATTTTTGAGCGCCGTGTACCACATAAAATCTGTTCGAGGTCAGTAAGCACAACCAGAATTCATACATAAGGCGCACCGGATTATAAGGCGCACTGTCGATTTTTGAGAAAATTAAAGGATTTTAAGTGTGCCTTATAGTCCGAAAAATACGGTATATATGGGGAATATGCATGCATACAAATTCTACATCCATATGTACATTGTTGAAAACATACTTTATATGTATTTAGATGAAGATTCAGTTACAAGGAGAACAAGTCTGATCATGTACAGCTGGAGAAGAGGCAGAATGTTGATCATATAATCTGTATTCATCCCAGTGAAATGAACACGTTTCCCATTATAGCTCCTGGTTTTTGTACATCTGGACAATTGCACACTTTCTAATCCGGTTTTTGGTACTTTGCTCTGAATTTTTCTTTTTTTTTTTTTACAGTTAAGGCCATCGATGGGATCGAGTGACAGCAGCAAGAGCCCACCAGGGTATGCAGATTGCACATCAGTCCCACAGTCACATTAAAGCCAGTATGTTATTCAAATGTTGCACCTGTCTGCCCTTTTCCTGTCGCAGGGACCAGGACTCAGAATCAGACGACGACTATGATGATGTGGACATGTAAGAAACATCACACAGTTTCCTCAAGTCAGAAAGTACAGACAGTTGTTCGTCTGCGTTTCCACTGCAGTGAAGACTGCAAAGGGCTTTTTACATTAGTCCTCTGAGGCAGAGACAAATGGACTTCATATAAAAAGGCAGTGGACAGATTTTTGTCTGTGTGACGGCCGGTACAAACAGTAGTATCTTCCTCCAGGTCATATGGGAAAAATTTGAGACTAACACTTTGGCCGTTCTTCACCCAGTGTAGGTTGCAGGATTTTCAAAAGTTTGCTGTGGTTGTCTTCTCTCAGTTTAACCAATTAGCACCAATAATCTCAGTACGTACTTCTGTATATATATCTGAAAAACAACCGTATTTCAGCGGAGGTGGAGCAAAAAGCCATGTTTGTCTCTGTATGCAGTAATCAGTGATTTCAGTGAATTGCATTGACACTGTCTCTGTTTGTCTGTCCTCAGCCCTACGATACAGCCTCCAGGGTAAGCCCAGTAAACACACGTGTATTAATGTGAAGTTTATTCCCATCATTAACGAAGCAGACTGAACCGACACTCTCTCTGACGATAGGTTCATAATGCCACCTGATGAAACGCCGCCTCCTCTTCCTCCAAAGGTGATTATTAAGGATTGCTGTTGGTTGTTTCCTGTAAACACTTGAATTTAAAATGCAATTTCTGCTAAAGAGTTGTTTTGTTTATTTATTCTTACATGTTAGAATAAATCCTAGGTAGAAATGCTGATTATTAATACCAGCCTTTGATCTTTTCAAAATTAAAGGCATTATTTAGTTTTTAGTTTGTAAATTTTATCTTAGGAGGAAATTTAAAAGCCTGTCAGGATAATAAAAAAAACCCTGACAGATAGACAGCGCTGTGCAAAGATTTATGCATTCAGAGTTTTGTTTCAAAGCTCAGTTTAATTTTTCTGTTAAGCGGCACTGGTTCTCTTTGGTCCTCTTGCAAAGTTTAAGTTATTTAGTGGTCTGTAGAACTTCCTCTGAGACGCTCTCTGGCTTTTCTGTCTCTTTGTGTAAACTCAGAGTGATATTTTAAAGTGGATCTATCATGCTTGTCCTTTTTCTGTCTAAACACATTGTTACAGGCATGGATGTTCATATTAAACATGGCCAAAGTTTCTTATAATAAAAGTGAGCAACTATACAAGTAACAGGCTGCTTTAAACATTCTGTTTAAGACAATTTTTTCTACTCTTGGCTCTGTTTGATGTCACAGAGTGGGAATGTCCTTGACATGATCATATTGGGCACAGACCCCACCCACCTACCGTTCAAATCATCTGTTTGCGAGCGGCAGCTAATCAAAAGAAAGTTGTCTTAAAGGGGGAGGGCCTAAAGCCACCTGTTTCTGAACTGATGCTGCACCAAGTGTCGGATAAATAAGGATTATTTTGATCATGTACAGCTACTTTTATATAGTCAAAAAATATAGACATGAAAGCTGGCATAATAGATCTCCCTTAAAAAAATTATGATTCAAAGATGAGAACTGCAGAAAACACTCATCAGTCATTTTACTAAAAGTCTTTTGTGCCTCGTTCTTTTTTGTTTGTGCAGCCCAAAACACGAACCAGCTCAGAGGAAAGCATGGCGGCAGAAGACGATCGAACAAGAAAGCTGGTCTCTCTGTGCGCCCCCACCCCTCTTATAAGGACGTCCAGCGGGACGCACGTCCGGCCCACACCACAACCACGAACTACACGACACTCAGGTGAGCTGCTCGTGTTTATTCGAAGAGTATCGATCACATTTTTCCCATTTTTTTTAAAACTATATCCTCTTTGTGAACTGACAAACATCGATGGTTTAAAATAGTTTTAGTGAGGAAAGTTTGTTTCACTTGTAAAAACATCAAACGTGCTGCAGTGTTTCTGCATGAGTCACCTGCTCAGCCAACTGAGCTGTAGCAGCAAGACGTTAATATCGAAGCATATTTTATATGACGTGCAAATTATCAGTCCATTTTCTTATTATTGTGTGTGTGTGTGTGTGTGTGTGTGTGTTTGTGTGTGTTCCAGACCCTGCGTCCTTACCTCTCCAGTTTAATGAGCCCCCACCAGACCTCCTTCCTCCTCAACTTCCCCCTAAAGGCATACGCAGACGGCAGCCCACAACAAAGGTAAGACGAGGGGAAGATGACATTTCTTAAAGGGCTTTTCTACACTTTTGCGCTTTCCAACAGTGCAACATTGTGCCTGTCCACATCTTAGAAGAAATGTGTCAAAAACACAACCAAATAATGTCCAGATCAGAACAAACAACCCTCTTTGAGGAAGCAGAGATAAAGTTCAGTGATTGAGTTTTCTGACAGTCATGGAGGAAACTGAGCCACACATCTTCCCATTTCCTTCCCAGTTATCCACAGCTTCTCTGCTCCCTCACAGTGCGACTGCATCCTGACACAGTTATCGTCATCATCATATTTTTCTTTCTGTTTGCAGGATCATCCCGAGTGTGCCAGCCCCGTCCTGAAGAAACCTCCTGTGAGTTTCTCCTCCCTGTACATCAGCTCTTTGGCTGAGCGTCTCAGATTTTTGATGTTTTAAGTTTATTTTTCAAGTGAAACGATGACCAGTGTAAATTCATCGGTGAATTTTAATCGTGCAATTTTATAGACGAGTGTTAAAAATCAAAGGGGACCTTTTATGTTTTTCCTTAGTTCCTGTCATATATACGTAGATGTTACTTTGGCAGACACTCACATTCAGATAGTTTTTGCTGCACCCCGCTCTGTGCATCACAGACACACAAAAGGTATTCGAGCCTACTGTTTAACTAAATAAAGCCAATCAGAAATCAGAACAAAGACACAGGAACTCTTCAGCTGAAGGGGATGCCACCTCCTTGTGGCTTGAATGGTTACGCACACTTGGGACACCGTATTCTGAGAATGCAGTGATGTGTGCAGCACCCCACCCAGCCTTTTCGGTTCTTTACCTTTTATCGTTTATTCCTTACTGTTTAAGGCAAAGTGAGAAAAGGAGACAGAAAGCAGGAAGGTCACTCCCAGCAAGCCTGAATATTTTTTTTAAATCAGCATCTTAAAAAGTATTGATTTTCATTTCAAAATGGTGCAGAACTCCTGGGCCTGAAAGGCGACATCAAAGCCACCAGGATATGCTAAATAATGGTTATTTTGAGCTGTGAATCAATGAAAAATTACTCTAGAGAAAGCCCAAGAATAAAATACAAATAAGCAAAATACGCGCCTGTTAAAAGAATTTGATAAAAAATAATATATGAAACAAACAGCAAGCATGGTGCAAAATAAAACTGTTTAAAATGTGTGCAAGTAATTTACACGTGTGGTATTCTTCATATAGTAAACACATCATCACATTCATGTAAACTCCACATAAACTAAAGTTTACTTTAGAGATTAAATGTTTAAAGGCTTCTACATAGAGTAATAACATTTAAAGGTGAAGTAAAACTCAGACTTTGCGGCACATCTGGGTTGTATTCCACAGTTGCTTATGCTTTCCTTCTCTAAATGTCACTCCTCTGTGATCCTGTGGTCTTAAAACCTCTTCGACCTTTAGCGCTGAAGGAGTAACCATTTAGTGGGCGTGGTGTAGGCGTTTGTTTTGTAAGTTTCTTTCAGTGGTTTGAAATCATGTCTGCTGCAGAGAGGACAGCATGAATAATTTAATGCCTTTCCCTCCCTCTCTCGCTCTCTCTCTCTCTCTTTCTTCAGGTCTACTTTAAAAAGATCTTCCACGGCTGTCCTCTTAAAATAAACTGCTCCACGACATGGGAGAACCCCACCTCTAAAGGTTTTATCATAGAAAGACAAGCACAGAAAATTCTCCACTTTGCCACCTTAACAAACTTCTGTCTGACCTGCCTGTGCTTGCTGTCCCTCCCTCAGACCAGCATCTGATCCTGGGGGCAGAGGAAGGGATCTACACCCTGAACCTCAACGGCTCTGAAGCCACGATGGAGCTGGTAGGCCATTTATCTACTCTACAAAAAAGGCAAAAGGACTCAAGTGACCCTAAACGAGACTCTTGGGTTTGATAGTAAAAGCTCTAAGGTTTTTAAAACTTTCTTTCCCAAACAAGCCCCATATAGATTCTTAATAACTTTATTCTTTGCACTTTTGCTTTCTGGTTGCAAGCAAGTTTGAATTTTCAGTTGAAGTTCTCTTGTTGTGAACATTAATAATAAAGCTGCTAAGTCTTTAAAGTATTCTGATACAGTGTCTGTGACTAAAGAAGAACAAATATCACTGAATGGGCAAAAAGCAGAACCTGGTTTAAATCACTGCATCGTGTGTGTGCGTGTGTTACCATTATTATCCTCATTAATGTGGTATTTCAGTTAGTTCCTTACTTCTTTTGTCCGAGTTAAGTGCAGTTTACGTCACCCTTTTTCAATCGATGATCTCCACCAGAGTTGTGAAGTCATGGGGAATCTGTTTAGAACTGCATGTTTCAATAAAAATATCAGTATTTGGAAACAGGGTACCGATCATTTTTTATTTTATATCTCATTTCATCCCTGCATTGAGTTAAATGGCTCACACTTTATCAAAAACGCTTTTCCGTAAGCGGCCTGAATATAAAAAAGCTGAAAAGCTATTGCATGAATGAATGAATGAATAAATGGTTCTTCTCTCTCTTCCAGTTGTATCCTGGGAAGTGTACCTGGGTGTACACCAGTAACAACGTCCTCATGTCTGTATCAGGTAAAGCAGATCCTCATTTAGTTGGTTGTCTGTAATAAGAGTCACACTTGTTGCTGGAAGTGGACCTCATTGCTCATTTTTTTCTAAGATTTTCAGGGCCGAGTACAATAAGCTCAGTTTTATCTGAATTTAAAAGCAGAAAATTAGAGGTCATCCAGGTCTTTATGCCTTTAAGACATTCCTGCAGTTTAACTTATTGGTGTGTGTTATCTGGCTTCATGGATAGATAAAGCTGGGTGTCATCTGCATAGCAGTAAAAATGCTATATAGTATATGCTGTGCCTTCTAATGATACTGCCTAAATGAAGCATGTATGATGTAAACAGAACTGGTCCTAGCAAGGAACCCTGTGGAACTCCATAATTTAGTCTGTTAGATAGATATGATACAAACCACTGCAGCGCAGTATCTGTAATACCTACAGCGTGCTCTAATCGCTGTAATCAAATATTATGGTCAACATTATCAAACCCTGAAACCTGACTGAAACTCTTAAAATACTCTTAAAATAAGCCATATAAATATAGCCAGATAATCTGTTAGCTGTTTGACAACTACTCTTTAAAGAATTTTTGAGATAAAAGGAGGGCTGGCAATTGGCCTGTGATTACCTAAGACAGCTGGGTCCAGTGATGGCTTTTTAAGCAACTGTTTAACTATTGCCAGCTTGAAGTCCTGCGTTACGTAGCCGATTATTAGAGACAGGTTGATCATATTTAAGATTGAAGCATTATTTAATGGTAGGACTTGTTTGAGCAGTCTTGTAGGAATGGGGTCTAAAAGATGAGCATGAATGACTCCTCAGCCGTCGGGTCTCCAGCTGTATGTGTGCACAACAGAGTACAATCAAGGCTTTGGGCTTCAGTCACACATGCCTAAAGACCAGTCTGCAACGACTCTGGCAATTAGCAGTCACTTGGGAAAAATGCATATTCCTCCAGTGTTTGGCAAGTGGTGGCTGGAGCGTGCTGGCAGCTGCTAGAGTGCTACACCAAAACATCCTTAGTTGGTAACAGCTAGCTGCTGTCACCTGTGGTTTGCATGGAAGATGCCAGCCTGTCTGCAAACACTTGCTAACTGTTCACCCAGTGGTTGTTAAACTTGAAAAAAAGTGCAAAGCAAGCATTTGTTTTCAAAAACATTTTGAAAAGGATTTGAGATGTCAGCTATGTTTAATATGAATATCTGATATTGTAGCAGCATACATGTCAGGAAATAAGGAAAAGGCATAATAGGTCCACTTTAAAGAACACATTAGGAAGCTGCTGGTAGACCAGCAGACATGCTTTAATTAAATGGGTCAAAGGACCTTTGATTACATTAAAACCTCGGAATGTTTTCATTATTTGCTTTTACCTTCTCTCTTTGTCTCTTTGTTCAGTGTTATTAGAACTGGTTTGATCTGTTTAGTTAAACTTGTCCAGTCCAAAACTGTTAAAATCTGAATTAAAATAAGATTTTTTTATTCTTTACCTTCACCAGCTGTCTTGTCAGACTCAATTTTATCTCTTTATTTTTTTTATTTTATACTTTTAAAAAAACTGATGCTTTGTCCCTTTGATGTCTTATGTAAACATTTTATGTGATTGTTGGTAAAAGTTGTCAGACAAATAAGTGAGTAGTGCTGTGTCTTTGCTTCCACTTATGCATTTAGTGGATTTGATCGCAGGTCTGGTGATGCCGGAGTCTGTAAACAGTTTGCAGATCAGTTTATGAGCTGCGTCTGATTTTGTGTTTGTAGGTAAATCGTCGCAGCTTCACTCCCACATGCTGAAGGAGCTGCACGAACAGGCTCGCAAAGACCAAAGGATGAGCGCCTTACCAACTCACAGACTGTTGCCTAGGTAACAACGACACTAAGATTCTCTGCAGTGAATTTTCAGTCGTGATTGAAATATCCGCTTGTCCCATTTAAACGCTGCTTTTCTGCTTTTTTGTGTTCAGAAAATTTGCGGTGACGTCTAAAATACCCGACACCAAAGGCTGCAGGACCTGCTCAGTCGGTGAGAACAGATTCTGTTCAGGCGTAGTTCAGTACTTGGTTTTGTGTGAGAGTTTCTGTTTCACTTCTCTACATCCCCTAAAGGGGAAACACCACAGGGGAACAGTGTAAAACATGAAACTACACCAGCTAAATTATTAAATTAGAGAAATCGTGATAGGTTTTCTTAAAGTTTGTCTAAATGTAAAACTGGAAAATACTGCTGATGTGAAGATTTTAGTCTTAAAACTTATTTTCAAGCTCTGTCCAGTAAAATTCTTTACATCAAACCTCTGCAGGTGATTACTTAGACAATAAACTTTAGTTTTCTGAAGTGTTTTACTAAGTGTTTTAACATTTTCAATTTGGGAATGAGCTGTTACCTCATTAAAAATGCTAATCTGAACTCTTCGGTCACTTTATTAGGTAGGCCTGTTCAAATTCTGATTCATGAAATTCATGAAATCTATTCAATCACAATTCAGTGCATTTAGGCATGTAGACATGGTCGAGAAAACCTGCTGGAGTTCAAACTGAGCATCACAAGGGGGAAGAAAGGTGGTTTAAGTGACTTTAAAGGTGGCGTGGTTGCTAGTGACAGATTGGTCTGAGTGTTTCAGAAACTGCCGATCTGATGGGATTTTCCCACACAGCCATCTCTAAAGTTCACAGAGAACAGTCCAAAACAATAGAAAATATGTTGGCAGCAGTTCTATGGGAGAAAATGAAATGTTGATGCCAGAGATCAGAGGAGAATGATCATACTTGTGACAGTCAGGGCATGCAGGAGAGCATCTCTGAAGCAGCAGAAGACCACACCGTTGCTAATCCTGTCAGCTAAGAACAGGAAACTGAGGCTAAAATTCACACAGGGCAGCAAAACTGGACAACAGAAGATTAAAAAAAACACGTTGCCTGACCTGATATGTTTTGTTTTTTGCTAAAATAATCAGATTTGGTGTTACCGACATGAAAGCATGGCTCCATCTTGTCTTGTATAAACAGTTCAGGGTGGAAGTGTAATGGTGTGGATATCGTCTTGGTGTACTTTGGGCGCCTTAGTACCAACTGAGCATCATTTAAATGCCACAGCCTACCTGAGTGTTGTTGCTGACCATAAACATAAAATTGACCAGTGCATGAGATAAAAACTTGTTTTCCCTGTAATGTCTCATCTTAAATGTTTGACGAGGTTTTAAATATGAATAATAAAAATGCAGGATGCAGATTCCTGTGCATGTTTATGACAATCATTTCTGAGTGAAAACCAGCTGAAATCTGTTACTTGTTTTTGCGTCTCGCAGCAGGGAACATGCAGCGAGGCTGTGCCTTCCTGTGCTGTGCTTTGGAGTCCAGCGTGGTGCTGCTGCAGTGGTACGAGCCCATGCACAAGTTCATGCTGATTAAGGTACGTGTGTCAAACATGTGAATTACTAAGGAAAGCATTCTGTCCTTTCTGTGTGTTCACTCCTCAGAAGAGCAAAATCAGTGACAGAAATACTTGCTGTGAAACATATTATAGACTTAGTTAACTGTGAGTGCTGATGATTTCACAGGGTTGGCATCCAGCACAAAGTTAAACAAGCCTGCTACTGCATTATACTTTTTTTTCCGCCACCATGCATAGATGCTATTGGTGTTAAAATTTTAATGCTTGATGCTCAAATTGTAAGCATTAGGACCCTTAAACACCTCCTGATGTAGCTTCCATTTGGTTTTATTTGATTTATTTATTGTCTCCAGATGTGTTCAGTTAGTGTAACATGCACAGGATGTAAATAAGCATTTTAATATGAAATAAATCAAGCAGTGTCACAGAAAAGTAGGTTTCAGCCACAGAAATTCCCCTTCCCCGAACCTGCGGTGAATAAACTGTAAACCTGCTGAGATGGGAAAGCCCGTTAACGCTGAAATCTATTGACACCAAGAAAACACAACAAAGATTATGTGATTAGCTGAGATGTACCTGAAATACTGCCACGGTCATGCCGCTCTAACTAAAAGTGTTTTTGTTTTGAATTTATTTTTTTTAATGGGCTGTTAACATTGACAGCAGCTTATAAAATGCGGTCACGCAAAGCTTTTTTATTGTCTCCATTAAATTTATGAGTTAGAACTGAGACCTCTAACCATAAAATGGTTATAGTTTGGAGAACAGACTCACTGGTGTCCTCGGTTACTCCTTCTGTGTGGCTGAAAGGCTGCAGGTTATAAGTCCTCGAACAAAACACCGTAACGATCTGCTTTGTTAGCCGCTCCTTCAGCCGTAGAGCGAACAGACATTAAACTCCTGATTTTTTTTTTCTCTTTCATGCTTACAGCATTTCGACTTCCCTCTGCCCAGCCCTCTGCGGGTGTTTGAGATGGTGGTGGTGCCCCAGCAGGAGTACCCGATGGTGTGTATCGGTGTTTCTCGGGGCTCCGGCACCAACCATCCGGTCAATGTGGATTACATTAACCTCAACTCCAACACGTCCTGGTTCACCAACACGGGTCTGGGTAAGCTGACGCCTCGTTATCAGAAACACATTAGTGTTTATCGTAAAGTCTGAATCCCTGCTGCTGCTGTTGTTGTTGTTGACGGTGGTGGTGTCTGCGTGCTCTTACAGAGAGGCCATGTCCAGAAGTAGTCCAAGTAAACCAGCTGGACAATAACTCGCTGCTCGTCCTCTTGGAAAGTAAGTATCACACTAAACTTTGCTGTCTTCAGGAAGAGGCCTGTGATTGTTGATTTTGAACTCCACACTTTAAAACCTCAATGTTACAGTTCTGACTACTGCCGTGTTGGTGTTTATTAACCAAAACCAGCACGACCAAAACTATTGTGCCTGTGTGCAGCACACATGTAATCTTGTCGCCTTTGAAGTGTTTGCTTGGAGTCAGGTTCCATCACTGTATTCAAAGTGACTTTGGTGCATCAAAAAACCAGCGAACAGTCTGTGATTAGTTTGTGATTGAATGGGATCAGAGTGGCATTTAAATCATATCTGTAATATGGAATAATTAACTGTGATAAATCAGCATTAATCAAACAAAACCAAATCAGAAAGCTGTTGTAAATCAGATGCTGTCTACAAATAAAGAAACTCACATTAAACAGAAATTCACACTAACTGCTTACATTCAGCCAGAACTTCAGATTTGAAACACAAATAGTGATGGAGTTTCTACAGGGCAGCGAATTAACTGCAGAATGACGCAGGCACTCTGCAACCTTAATTTCAAATGGGATTATAACCAGATACAGCACGTTGAGTCAAGCTGCTCCCATTTGTGCAAACTGACTCAGCTGCATTGCAACTTGTTCATTTTGTTAAAAGGGACCAACATGGCGGATAACTCGCCTTTGGAGCCAGTTTTGAGTGGTTGCCTTGGTTTTGGCATTCATATTAACATGTCCGCTCTCTTAAGGAGAGCACTGCTATAATGATGTTATGGCACCGTGTTGATTCTGACATAGTGATAATTTATTTGTCTTAAAAGCTCAGATACAAAGAAATTTTGAGCCTTTCTGAGTTACTTTCGGTCAGGCCTTATTTTTGACACACTCTGACTAACCTGAAAACAGCTCCAGATATTTATTTTATTTCCTAAGGACAGAGACTCTGTGATTCGTGGCTGGCTCCAAAATAGCATTTTAACTCCTCATTAGGATTTGAGTACCATAATGCTGTCTACCTTCTACCTATTCCAACACAAACACTGCCCCTCTCTCTTCCACAGGGTCGGTACAAATAGTTGGTATTGATGGCGAATTTAAGAGCAGCAGAACGCAGCACTCTGAGACCATCTTCTCTCAAGATGTTGAATCTATAGGTGAGAGAAAGGAGTGAGACCCTGGTTATGGTGAATATCGGAGACGCTGAAGGCTCAGCACTGACTCTTGTTTGTCTGTACAGTGTATTTTGATGACACGCTGTTGGCAGTGTGGCGTCACGGCTGGTTGAGGAAAGGTAAAGGATTCACGGAAATGCTGGAGGAAATCACCGACCACAGGAAGATCCACAGACTCGTGCAGTCCGACAGGTACAGCATGTCCTCGCTGCGCTCAGGTTTTCTGTGCATAAAAAAAGGCATCTGCAGTATAGACTGTATATAAAGGATGGATGCACCCTAAAGGTACAGCTCAGGGCAGACTGGATTCTTCACTGACTCACAGGCGCCATCATGTGGTACAAATGAGCATAACATGAAAGTACAGCCTGGGCCTATTTTAACTGAACTTTAGTTGACGTGTGCATCTCCTCAGCACAGTACATGGGTGTTTTGAAGTCCCATCCTGTTGATTTAATTTGCTTTCATCCAGTTTGGAAGGTTATAAAAGTATTTTAAATACCTACAATAAGTACTTTATAAATGAAAGCATGCATTCTGCTTATGGGCCAGCAGGGGGCGAGTCTTATTATACTGAAGCTGCTGCTAACCTAATTTGTGACCTCAGTAAACACTTTCCTGATGTTTATCTTCTCAAATGGTAATTTCAGGTCTTATTTAATAGAACTTACGTTTTTTTGTGCTGATCAGTGTTTGACACATGACCTTTTCACTGCAGGATGGTCCTTTTAGAAACGCATCAGAGCGAGGACCCATCAGGGCTGTCCAACCTCTACGTCCTGGAGATCGCTGAGAACTACGTCATGCTGGCCTGACTCTCCCACACCCTGCTTCTACTGGGACTTAAGCCAAGAGAGAAAAGACATGTTGGGCTTCGACATTTGGATCTGTCATCGTTATGTTTGATGGGTATAGACGCCTCACTGCCCCAGTATTTTCATTTCTAACCAAAGGAGAGGTAATCTGTCAGAAACAGGTGATGCCATGATGCTGAAAATTCATTCTGACCTAAGAGGATTTCTGTGTTGTAGCCTTTATCCCTCAACCTCGGGGAGTTTGCTCTTATTTATGCCATTTTCAACTTTGGTTTGTGCGATCCAGAACAAACCAGAGCATCCAGACAGCTGAGAAAACCCTGAAGGAAGGAAGGAAGGACCTCCTCTAACACTAAAGAGGAGGGGGGCATCCTTTGTTCTGCCACAGTATTGTTGATCAGAGCAGCAGCAGCTGCCTGAGGGGACTGACACACGTGGCCTCCTGAAGACGCCACATACAAGCTGAAAGCACTGCTGCTGCGCGCTGTGTGTTTAGTGACTTGAGCCTGTATGTCACACTTTTTACTGCCGTTACAGTGTAATAAAATGAGTTAACACAACATGGAGAGAGCTTTGTTGATTTTGGAGGGGGGGGCTGGGACAGATGTGTTGACGGAGGGCGACGGCATCATTAACTGCAGTGATTTCTGTTTGGCTGTGTCTCACCATCATTTGTGGCTGTGATTCTAGGGCAGAGTCATGGGTTTGTTTCAGCGCTAATGGGACACTTTTGGTTTATTTCCAGCATCTATTGCTACCTTTTCTCTCAGTTTATGGTAGAAATGTCTGGAAACGTAATGCAGTTAGGCTCCCAGGCATTCGATATTGCTTTCAAATAATTATCCCTCCATCCACTTCCTTAACCTATTATCTATCGAGGTGCCTCCGGGGGCCGAAGCCTATCCCAGCTATCATAGGGTTGAGAGGTGAGCGTACAACCTGAACATTTCTCATCCTATTTCTGCTGAGTGGGCACACACATGCAGGTCCAGATGTTTCTTCTGGAGAACATTCTTCTGGGCTTACTGACTGCAGCAGGAGTCTTCACATACTGTAAACATGGGCAGGCTGTGGATGCATCAGCATAATTTATCCTCTTTAAGAAAATTCCCTTATATCACCCTCATAAGTCTATTCGGTCCCAGCCACGTTGTCTTTCTGCAAGGACACAATATCCCCGGATGTCCCTAAAATTTTAAAACACATCTTATATGAACATACAGCATAAAACACTCAAAGAAGATGAGTAAATATAAGCTGTTAATTGAGAAGTACTCGACTACACTGCCCACGGCTTCAGATCGTTTAGGTAGAGCCAGAGGAGCAGGTGCTGACTGAGATCACAAATCCATGGTGCTCAGTCAAGATACAGTTTTAGTTTGAACTCATAATTCTGATTCAGAATTTAGGAGTTATAAACAGACGCCGAGTGATGTTACAGCAGTTTTCCTTCATAATTTCTCGCCTTCTTTTGTGTTTTTATTGGAGGGCACAAATGCATCTTCTACATGCTGAGATGTCTCCGGTGTCCCTGCTGCATGTGCAATATATTTCAAAGCCCTACAGCCGTAAATTATTTCAATTTGTTCCTCGCTGCCTTATGAAGAAGCTCAAGCCATTAGTGCCGGCACAGATTATATTTATTTTTCAGAAATCTATCAAACTTAGTCCAGTTCAGCGTGGATGGAGAACACAGTAGTGTTGGTAATGAATTTATATTTATAGATTTACAGCAAACACACTGTCAGTTCTATTAGCATCTTCATTTCAGGCCACTGAATTTGTGCATAACAAATCCTTCATTTTAATTAATTTATTCTGAGCGGTAATTTTCTTTGTGATTTCAGCAGCTCAGTGTGAGCAGCGACAGCGTCAGGTTTCAGCACTTCTAATGAAGCCTCTCTGCTGGCACTAATCTTTTCCTAAAAATGATGCCTGAGTTATTCTCTGCTGAATTTAAAGGCACTTCAGAAAAACTCTTTAAGTCCTTTATTCACTGAGGAGGGAGCGTCACACGTCACCATCAAATATTTGGCTCATTCCAGGAAAACACTTAAGATACTTGATCACAGCCAAACATGGCATTTTGTATTTCATGGCATAAATTTGTTCAGTCTGCGGTGAAATATGAGTTACAAGATCATGCACTAATTACATGTTATGATGTGAATACTTAGATATCTGGGCGGGTTTTTCCCGCCCTGTCACAGGAGCTCAGGTAAAATTAATGCCTGTCATGGAACATGGCTGAAAATCTGTGTGTAGTCAGAGCTAAACGACACAAAAGCATCATTATTTTATACATAAATTGCAATTAAAGTTAGATGAAGAGCGACAGGGTAGAAATGAGCTTAACAGGCATGGTTTTGAAAAAAAAAAAAAAAGTTATCTGAAGCCACCAAAGAGTGTTTCTAACAATACAAACATGAGAATAAAGGAATTATTCAGAGTAAATGCTGGAATTATACTATGTAATGAATGCCTGCCTTTGAAAAAATGCACAGAAATTGTGAATTCATGGCAAGAGTAAATATTTTGTGGTGAAACCAATCATCTCCACCTCACACAGCCACAACTTCTGCACACACACAGCCATGATTCTGCATAATGAGTACTTATGCTTCTGCTGAAACCTTTGTATGGTTACTTCAGCAGGATTATGATTTTTATATGAAAGTGCCGATACTTTTTTCATCCATTCTTACAAACGTCGGGCCACAAACGGTCGATGGGCCCGAGCCAACTTGAGCCAACAGGTTCTTTTGGTCTAACTAAAGGAAGCATACAGGACATACTTTATTGGCTAAACCAGTGGTTCCCAAAGTGTGGGGCGCGCCCCCTTTGGCTTCACCTCCACGAAGGCTGTCGTGCCAAGGTAGGTCTCCCCGACAGAATTAGTTTCCCCTGCATCGGGAGCACACGCTGGGCTCTCCAAATCACGGACAAACAGTATGCCACATTCTTCATTTTTAGTTCACAAACACTTCTTATAACGACTAACTACTCCTGAAACTTTGGAGGTTTTAGCTCTTTATACAGTAAAGTTACAGGAGGATACAAATAATTATCAGGCAAAATGTCTTTCGTTTGTTAAAATAATTCCGTCCGATACCACGTGAGAACAATAAATATATCAATTTTCTGTTGTAACCCTCAAACTGAATTGTAATGTAACAACACTCATTTTTCACTTTTTCACAAAACTAAAACATCACTACCTCCATGTCTAATTGTCTGTAATGGAGGTGGAGTAAACTGGATCCACACTCCGTGCCCAGCGAATGCTCGCGAAGCAAGGGGAACAAATCTTGTCTACCTACCTTGGCACTACACTGATCCTGCCACAATTTGTTCACGGACAAATAGTATCGGACAAATAGTATCCCACAGTCGTTTATGTTTTTAAACCCGTTTTGGACAGAGAGGCGTGAAGATTTTCTTGTAAAACAAAGAGGGGCCTAGCAAAAAAAGTTTGGGAACCACTGGGCTAAACCATCTTGTGCTTGTTTCATTCATGTTGGAAATACTGAGCTGAGATTGGTGGACAGCTTCAGCAACATATCGGAGAAATGGCAGGTGTAACACAGGCAAGTTTACTTTATTGTATGTGTTGTTTAAAGGGCAAGAATGTAAAAAAATTTAATTAAATTCAATGATTTTCCCTCTTTTGCTTGATTGTGTCTTGGATGGGCACTCAGCCGTGCACTGGCCCCCTACCCAGAAGACCCAGTGGATAATCCGATCCATGTTTTACCACTTTTCAATAAAAAAAAACAACGCTTAAACTCTTAGCAGTGCTACTTTTCATGTAACACATCTGTCAGCACATCATAAGCCTGAATTTATCTCTGATCGAATACCCACCTTATTCTCACCCCCCTCTGCCCACAAAAATCTTGGAAACGCCCGTGTTCCTGGCTGGTCCACTAGTTGTTAAGTGTTGGGGGTAGGGTAGGGTAGGGTAGGGTGAGTGAATGAGGCTGACGGGGGCTGGATGTCCTCTCTTTGCCCCCCGACCACAGTGGGAGTGCGCAATGCCAGGACGGGCCAGCAGCAGCAGCTGACGCACCGTCACACGTACTTTACGCACGCTGGATGAAGGCAGGCAGAGACCCGGCGGAGGAGGATGCTAACACCGGCTCGGTGGGGCTGTCTCCGGGGGTTTATTTAGCAGGCAGCGGCGGTGCCGGTGTAAAATGCAGCGGGGCGGACGGGCTGTGCGGGTCGGCCTTGCTGAGCTCGGCTGCTGCGCCTCCTGCTCGCCTCTCCCGCGTCTCTCCTAGGACTTGTGATTAGCGCGTTTTTGTTTCCAGGTCAGAATCTCCGTTTCCTGTGCGGCGTGTTTGTACTAAAATGGCCGGAGATGGCGGCGCTCTGAAGGATATCAATGAGATTAAGTCCCAGTTCCGGACCAGAGAGGGCTTCTACAAGCTGCTCACCCTCTCAGACTCGCTGCAGCGGGGCGGGCTGCCGCGGGGGCCGTCCGCCGGAGCCACGCTGGGCCCCGGGGCCGGTCCCGGTCCGATACCCGGCGGAGGGGTCGGGCTGCTGCAGGGGCCCGGGGCTGCAGCCGCCGCCGCCGCCGCCGCCGCCTCTTCCTCCTCCAATGCCGCAGCCAACTCCTCCCCGGCCGGCTTCCTGCCGCCGGTCCGGGTCTCCATGGTGAAGCTGCAGCCCGAAGACCCGAGCGAGGAGTCGGAGCGGGTGTGCTTCAACATCGGCAGGGAGCTGTATTTCTACACGTACACCAACATCAAGAAGGTGAGGCTGGGGGCGAGTTTAGCCTCGCGTGCTAAACTGCTAGTGTGATGCTGCTGCTTCGCATTTCGTCATCTTTTCAGGCTCTCCGAGCGGCTGCTGCTGCACCACCACCACCACCACAGCTTTCTGCTTGTTATGCAATGCAAAATGGAGCTGCTGCTCATTTGACTGAATAGGTGGTGAGTGGTGCATCGTGCAGACGGATGCACAGTTTCAGAACGAGCTGAAGGAACAGGAAACTGCGAGAAGAAAGGCTCTGACGGCTCTCCATTCACTGCAGCCTTACTGGAAGCTGAAGCCTGGTCCTTGACTGGGGCTGCCTTCCAGCGCTCACAGCTGAAGACTTGTGGGTTGGAGGCACACTGCGATATCATTTAATTTCTGCAAAATGTTGATTTTTAACAACAAAATAATCCAAACAGTCACTGCATCACAGGCTCTGCAGCCTCCCTGTCCCCCTCATGGAGGAGGCCATGTGTCAAAAATAGACTCTTTTATTCCCAGAGTCTGGGGCTGAATTTGACTATTTTTAAAAAAGATTTTCTAAAGGGGCCCTGCTGTGCTTCATATTTTTCTTGTTACTAGAGCAGCTTTCCATGAATCATTGTTATTTATGTTATACAAGACCTTACCACAGCCCCTCCTCTCTCCCTTTAAACCAGCTTTCTTATGATTGGCTGCCCCTCACAAACAGAAGTCTTGAACTGCAGGTGGGCGGGGCTTCTGTGCTTATAACCAGCTTGTTTAAAGTAGACCTGTTAGTTTTTCTTGTTTAGCATCATATTTTTATTCTTTAGCACTGCTAGGGGAGCTTTGCATGATTCCTATAATCCTTAGTTGTCTTATTGTGGGTCTTGGTTACAGCTCCTCCGTTTGTCCTCTGTCGGAAACAAGAAGCTTTAGCTCCCCTCTTTACACCATCAAAACCTGCTAGGAGTGACCCTTGAAGATCTTGTCTGAACTGAGTGGTTTCCGGTGATAGAACAGAATGACTGGGTTTGCATCAGAGGTCAGTGAGGGTCTTCTCTGCCTGTGCAGCCACCTGGAAATCGTTCTAATGGTGATCAAACCACGTCTTCAGAGATGTATATACCGAGGTGTCAAAGCTTGTCATCAAGGGGACAGGAGAGGTTGGTCAGATGTCGGCTCTATGGGGGAAAGTCTTAAACTAGCTTTCTTCTGATTGGCTGCCCCTCACAAACAGAAGAGTTAAACAGCGGGTTGGAGGGGCTGCTGTGTACCTGATATGACCTTCTGGAGGCCTTCTAGAAATGAGCCCTGCCACTCAGCAGCCGCCTCCCTCACAGCACCTACTTAGGCAGGTATTTTGAAACTTTGATATCATTGGTCTCTGATACACACGAAGCTCTGCATGTTTCAATCAATTAAGTTTTAAAAACAGGACACTTTCAGCTTTGGGGATTTATTTTCTGCATTATTTTAAAGTTTTTTAAGCAAGGAAACGCAAACATCTGGCATCAGTAATTCAAAGAATGAAGTAATATAATACAGCGAAGCCCTCAGACACTCGCTATCACTTCCAAGTAATTATTCTAGACTTTTCCCATTTAGTGTTATCTCTGCTGAATCAAAACAATTACAGAGCTGATTTTGTCCTCTGTCCTCTTTTGTGTTTGCCTTCCACACACGAGAGGCTGAGGGCACCGAGGTGGTGATTCTGGCTCACATCAGGACGAGGTTACATCTTTTGTTTGTGGATGTAATCTCATTGAATGCTCGTGCAGCAGCTGTTCACCACTAAAACGTAATCATTTTGACCCTCAAGTGACTAAAATGCCCACGTGGGGTCATTTATAACCCTGTTATGTTTTCTGCAGAATTCTCTTTTTAATGTTTGTATTTGTGATGATCACAGCTACACAGTTTCCTTTATCTAAGATGCATGTTTTTAACTGTTGTAATGTCAGTAAGTTTGGTTTTCAGCCATTTTTAGGCTGAAAAAACAACGGAGATAAAACAACACAAACGTTACAAACAAAATTACTTTTATTTCCACAAAACACATTTTTCTTTGTTTTAATTATGGCGTGATTAAGTCATGTATTGCAGTATGCTCGTATCATTTTAATATCAACATTTAAATAACACTGGCCGGTGACTCCATAATACTTTGACCAACAACAAATTCCAATGAAGTCATCATATTCGGGCGGATTTTAATCACTTGTTACTCCCATTTTGTACTCGGTCTGAACAAACATCTGGTTTGCATATGTAGAATATTTAAAATATTTCGTACAGAAAGCTCAAAATCAAAATTTCTGCTGAAGGAAAAGTTGCAACTCTGAGCCTGTTATGTGTGGTTCACTACAGAACGTCACAATGTAGCGATTCATGTTAGGAAACACACATTTGTACAAAGCTTTCTGTGGTCTTTGACACACAGATGGACCAGTTCCTCAAAAAAGTTGTAGAAGTAGATGAATAAATTCATGGTAGGAAACATTTATACAAATAAAAATATCCCAACACACATAAATGTATAAATGGCTCCTCAGGTTAACTTGTATACCGATCAGGCCTAACTTTGACCACTGACATGTGATTTTCTCTTCATCATGGCACCTGTTAGTAGGAGGGAAATATCAGGGAGCAAGGAAAAATGGGTGAGCATAAGGATTTGAGTAACTTTGACAAAAGACCACATTTTGATGGCTAAACGGCCGGGTCAGAGCATCTCCAAAACCGCAGCCCTTGTTGGGTGTTCTCGGTCCGCAGTGATGAACCAGCAACAGAGTCACGGGCGGCCAAGGCTCACTGAAGCACGTGGGGAATGAAGGCGGCCCGTGTGGACGGCAAATCCACAGACCAGTCAGGGGGCCCATGCTGACCCCCGCCTACTGCCGAACGCACCCAGAATGGGCATGCGAGAACTAGACCACAGAGCAGTGAAAGAAGGTGGGCTGATCTAATGGATCATGTTTTCTTTTACATCACATGGACGGATGTGTATTGCTTACCTGGGGAACACCTGGCAGCAGGATGCACTGTTAGAAGAAGGCGAGCCAGCAGAGACTGGCCATGTGGATGTTACTTTGACACGTACCACCCACCTTAGCATTGTTATAGATCAGGGGTGGGAAACTCCAGGTCTCGAGGGCCGTTGTCCTGCAGGTTTTAGATCTCACCCTGGGTCAGCACACCTTAATCAAATGATTAGTTCATTACCAGGCCTCTGGAGAACTTCAAGACATGTTGAGGAGGTAATTTAACCATTTAAATCAGCTGTGTTGGATCAAGGGACACATCTAAAACCTGCAGGCCCTTGATACCTGGAGTTCCTCACCCCTGTTATAGATCATGGAAATGGTACTCCCTGATTGCTGTGGCCTCTTTCAGCAGTATAATGCACCCAGTCACAAAGCAGACATGATTCAGGAATGGTTTGAGGAGCACAACAACGAGTTTGAGGTGTTGAGTTGGCCTCCAGATTCCTCAGATCTCAATCTAATCGATCATCTGTGGGATGTGCTGGACCAACAAGTCCGATCCACGGAGGTCCACTTCACAAGTACAGGACTTAATGGACATCTTGTGTCGGACATCTTGTGTCAGACAGCACAGCACGCGTTAAGGATTTTAGTGGAGTCCGTCCCTCGATGGGTCAGGGCTCTTTTGGCAGCAAAAAGGTGGACCAATGCAATATTAGGCAGGTGGTCATAATGTTGTGCCTGATTTGTGTATATCCTGTTGTTACTGATTCTTTAAAAACATCACACATGCTCATATTTTAGGATGACTTCTAGAAATCATGTGTATCTTATTGTGTTCATCTCCTCCTGCTTTTCTGCTTTCATGCTTATGAAGCTGCCTGCATGCACACATCAGCAGGAGAGAAGCTGTGCTGCAGCTGAGATCTCAAAATTCTGTGTGGCACCGTGAATGGATAAGTTATATTTCAGAACCCATTGAAGGAAAAAAGTGTTTTTGGCATGACAGAAAAAAGAAAAGTATCATTGCTGAGGGTTTTCCCAGGAGCTGTATCTGCTTCCAGCCTGCAGCACCTCTTGCCTCTTAATGAGAAACGCTAATAACCTGTTTAAAGAAACTGCAGGACGCATGTAAACAGCTTCACCTTCCCCTTCCCCAGTGTGACACGTGTAGCTGCATTTTAAAGCATCCTTCATTCATCACTCCACACGTACAGTAACTCCTGCAGTTGGTTTATCAGGAGTTTTTGTCCCGATTCTCTGCAGGAAGTGACATCCATGTAAGAAATGATATCGTTAGAAGACGTGCGGCACCTTGAAGATGCACATCGCCTTTAACAGTGTGCATCCTTTATTTACTCTGGCAGTAGATTACGGTCCACATCCTCTGATTTCAGGGTTAAATTAACATGTTGTTAAAAGAAGGTGTTCTTATGGCGTCAAAAGCTTTATTCTTTCAGATGCAACACTGTTGGATTTAAACGGTCAGACAGCGAGTAATGAACAAACATAAAAACAAGTTTGCAGCCTTACTTTAAAGTTTTATGTAATTAGGACAAAGATCAAGCGGCCTGTTTAAAGATGTTGTTGTTCATCTGAGGTTTTATCTTTTCTTTATTATGAGCTGACTTTAGAACGGAAGGGGGTGTACTTTCTTTCTCATATGACTGTATGTAGTGTGGATTGTAGTTTCATGAAACAGTGTTACTGTTGCTTGTAATGAAGTCTGAGGATCAAATTGTGAGGGGGGGGGGAAGAATAAAGG
>VUQG01024580.1:6822-20216 GCA_015106755.1 Etia nguti | reverse complement strand
TCCATCTCACCCCCCCCCCCCCCCCACCCTCCCCACATTTCACATCACTCGGGCCCTGCTGACGTTGCTCAAATTCTGATTTATCTTAGCTGCCTTTGTATGATTCAACAAAATGACGAAAAGAGTAAGTGCTGGAGCAGGAGAGACGCATGTGCTGAAGCACATAACGGTCTTCCAGAGCCATGTAGGGATATTGCCTGTGTGATGGAGAAGGATGATTTTTTTCTTTTTTTTTGGATAGCCATTTTCATTTAAGCATGGAAAATACTTGCAGCCAGAATGCGCAGGGATAAGGGTCTCACAGCCAGTCAATTAGTAAACCGAGCCTGATTTAATGTTCCCTCCACCATCTAATCATGTAAAACACTCGAGCTCTGTGGTGATTTATCATGTGCCAGTCCTTCCCATTTCCAGAAAAGACCACACGGGCAGGGAATCACATAATCACGTTGCCTTTTTAAAAAAATCTCTTCACCTATCACAGGTAAGTGAAGGAATCCACCATCCATGGGATGCTAAATGAAAGAAGCCCATATGGTGTGAACTAGTGAAAATCACTCTTCCTTATTATATACTCAGTTGCAGTTTCCTTCTTTTCCGCTTTTACTTTTCTTTCCCCAATAAAATGTCATTATGTCATTTGATTGCACTCAGAGAAATAAGCTTAATTCTGAGGAGCCTCATTGTAGTATCAAAGCTGGAGCTCACGAGCGGCGGTGCGAACTTGTTTTCTTTTTTATTTTCAGGCCGACAAGTGAAAAGTCAGTGCGATTTCACTGCAGCTGTGTGAAGGCACACTAAAGAGTTGAAAGCACTGTATCAAGTAGACGCTCGCTGTTACAGGCAGGCAGAGCGCATTCTATGTGCAGCACAACATAAACACATTTTGTTTTCCTTTCCACACCAAAGACTACATGTAAATGCAAAGGTGAATGTGAGTTGAACCGTCACCGCTGCTTGTCTTTGAACTGAGAAGATATGACATTTCCCTGAAAATAGTTCAGTGGCACTGGGCACCAGCCCAGTGTGCTGACAGGGTGTGTGTGTGTGTGTGTGTGTGTGTGAGGAGAGGGTGTGTTTAACAATTTAACAAGAGACAGATAAAGCGAACGTCCATCTTGACACTATAGAGTCTTGCAGGCAGCGTGTCGGGTATCGCAGCCTTGGATGGCAGGAGATCAATGGAGATGGCTCGTCTCCGCACTCAAACAGCCGCCCTGCTCGCACTTACTCATACTTTTATCGGTTTCAGAGACCCTGTTAGCAAGAAGTCACCGAAATTATGTCAGATAAATCTCAATCAGCAAAAACCGTGTGAAAAAAAGTCAGGTAGATGCAACAGAATGAAATATTAGTTCTCCAAATCTTTTTTTTCCCCCCTCTGCTTGAATTCTGGCTCAATATTATTGGAAATTCTCACAATTTATAGTAATTTCTTTGCCATCATAACAGACTGCATGGATATTTTCAATTTGAAATGGTACTACAGCAGTTTCACATGGCTACAGAATTTGATAAATAAATAGTCCAAAATAGCGGACCCAGATCAATCACTATCCATAATGTAACCTGTACCCCAGTAATCAAGTGTAGTGTAAGACGGTGAAGAACAGTGACCAGTGTGACACATAATGCACACTGGAGCTCCAAAAGCACCCTGCAACAAGACGTACTCTGGGAGCCCAAACCTCCACAAGGCAGCCCACTGTCTGGGCAGCATTTACTTTTAAGGGAATAGAGTATAGTTCTTTTTAAACACGCTGTAGGACGTTTGTAGTGTAGAAAAAATAAGTCTGAAATATATAAGTGAGGTCAGGGGTCATACACGACATGATATTTGGATTTAAACTATAATGTGATATTTTAAAATCCCCATATATGAGTATCATTTTCTAAATGTTCCCAATAGAAACAAAGTCAGTTACATTTAGGAACAGTTTTAAGACAAAGGATATATGAACATTTGACCTTATTTGACCTTCAAGAAGAGGTTAGAGGTCCAAAGTAACAGGGAAATTTAGAATTCCCAAATATCTTCCCTATGTGCCAAGAACATATAGATATATATATTCTATTGTTCTATTGTCTGTTCTATTGTGTATATTCTATAAACAATGGCAGTAAGAGAAATAGTTTATTATCACTTAGACCTTCAGATCCACCTATTGGCCTGGTATGAGAGGTAAGAGGTCAAATGTGACATATTTGAAATGTTTGTATGGCGCTTCCTACGTGTCCACTACACACACCACACTTGTAAGAATCATAGTTTTTGAGTTATAAGACTTTTTGACCAATAAATCGTTAAGCTGACCTTGATGATCTTGGTGGATGTAAAGCAAATTTGAATGGAAAGTTTTATCAGAATTCATTCAAAACTTTTCGACCAGTTGTGTTAACAGACGGAGTGACGACACTACTAAAAAATAACCTCCTTGTTGGAGGTAATAACTCTTTGAATGGCCATGTTCCGATGAGTTCAAAACAATCTCAAAGGGAAATTTGTGTGCACGGGGCGCTAGCAGGAACACGGATGGAAAATGAATGTCCCGTAAGCATAAACTCAGTGAGCAAATAACTATGCAATGGTTAGCTATTTGTGTTCATCATATCGAAGCTGCTGCTTGCTGATCATCCTACCCTTAGTCCCTTTGACTCCCCTTAGTTACTCGTGTAAGACCAGTGAGTAAAGGGCCTTTTACATAACTTGACCTGCTCAGCCAGCTGAGTCTGCTTTTAGTGCAAACATTATCCACTGACATGAAATAACTCCTAAATAACACAGCTGTAGCCAGTCGTTCATTATGTAATGAAGCAAAGGAAGTTCGGCAGATGAAATGCTGACTCTATCTCAACACTGCTTCTCTTTCTCTCTTGAAAGCCAAAGATGTATATCCAGCTGTTCACAGTCATGCTGCACAGCATCAGAGCCACTATAATCAACATAAATCCTGAAATATAGGATTGCAGTTGCAAAGCTGCCTTGTACATTGTTTGCTCAACTACTCCTTGAATGCAAATATTTTATTCTGATGTTGTTCTTATAATACATAAAGGGGTGCACAGAATTTTAATCCAGCAAACACCAAAGGAACGCTCTTCCTTTAGAGGCCATAAGTTTGTGCTGTGGTAATGGATAACACATACATTTTGTAAGGTATTATTAAACTCTCCCACATTGACTATTTCACTATACATATGTTGCTTGATCCCCACTAACAGCCCACACATGCCCTTCATGTAGGCAGAGTCAGAAGCTTTCAGCAGGGTTCACAAACATAGAGGACGAATTCAAAGAGATGAACTGAAATGTGACGTCACATGTTAGGTGTCTTGATGTGAAAATCAATCAAGCTCATATCGGGGAGTTTAAAAAGTGCCAAAAAAAGTGACTGGTCAGTTAGCAGTTGTTTATTCTGGCATCAATGACTCAATTTCAAAGTAGGAGACGCTTTCTTGCACCTCTTCTTGGACGATAATGACTTTTCTTTGCATTTTGTGTTGGCAATTTCACGCTGTTTTCCTCTGGACAAGACTGAAATGCAGCACACCTCCTCATTCTGTTTTCTGTGCCGTGACTTAATTTAATGTGGTGTGGATAATTCAATTCACAATGAAAAAACGAAATGTTTTGAGTTATTAAAGACAACGGCTTGATTCATTGTCCTTCCCAACATGTGTTTTTTTCATTTATTAGCCATTAGCATGCCAAATGTTCCATACTCAAAGAGTACATTGATCAGTTGTGTCTCCTTTAGTTGAATTGTGCTCTAAGAAGAAGTGGATGGAAAAACTATGGATGGCCTGGAGTCAAGGAGCAATATATATCAATATATATCTAACATGAAGTAGTTTTTCTGAATAGACTGTAAGCAAGCTGCACTTAGCTTCTCTTACAGATCAGTGAGTGTGCACTACATAATGCAGGCAATACCTTCTGTTATTTATAGGAAAACTCAACCCCTACTTTCAATTGAAATATTCTAATTAAACTATTACATGTTTTATGTCTCAGACTGAATACAAAAAAAAAGTGGAGTGGACAGTTTCCCCCAATCCAATCATAGCAGAGTGCCAAATCGGATTCCTTGGCCACTCCACATGTGGCTCAGAGTTAATGCCTAAGAGCTGAGGAGAAGCAAGACTATATTGTTGCCCTCTAACAACCTGTCTATTTATAGTTTTGCAGACTAATGTTAAAGAATAACAAGCAGCATTAAAAAAAAAAAAAGCTTTTTATTTGGCATTGTTTCCTATTTTTCAGCACAAAAATATGATCTCTAGTAAGTTAGACTGTTAATCCCAGCTGCCACTAAAATGTTCATCCAAATGATGTTGCCATAGTAACATCAGCTTTAGTCTCAGTTGAGTCTGCACATATTTGACCCATGAGATGCTGTGATTGTTAGATGTATGGTTGACATGCTAAAGAGTAGCTTGTACAAGTGTGTACAGCGTATCGGAGTAAGGAGACAACATGTTAAACTGTGGGTTCAGCTCTGCATGTCCTCCATCCCTGAGAACTGAAGGTGGGCAACTTTGCAATGATCAATAAGTGGCCACTTAGTGTACTGCCATCTACAAAATAATGATAATAAAACATTAAATGGAAACCTTCAAAGGTCATCTCTTTGTCTTGATGTATGTTGGAGAAATAAGCTTCAAGCATACATTTCTAGTCAATTATACAAGCTGGCCGCTACTGGCAACATTTAAAAGAACAATAATTTTCACTCCCAAGTGCACCTTTTATTCAGAGCACTGGACATAATTAAAGTTGTAACATAGGAAAAGTATATCTACACAGATATCATAGCTTACACAGCATTTTGCGATTAAAAGAAGCCAGTACAACTTTTGTGATGTAAAAAGTTGCTTGAAGAAATCCAGAGACTCCCCTGATAGTAACTCTTTCCCTCAGTCTTTTGGGCTATTCTGGGAGACATGTCTGCTGGCTGATTCTGATTGGCACTGCTTTGCCTACTAGTAGCATGAAGAGGAAAGTAAAAAGTGCCTATGTTGCAGCACTTGCAATATATTTTATCTGTGCTTGTGATTTCAGTTTGAAATTCCCACTAGCAAAGACGATGACAGGAGAACCTGAGATTACATTTTTTTCATTCTTTGATTCATAACTTTCTGTCATACCATGGAAGAATAATTTAGAGTGTTGTGCCAGGATTGTGGGGTATTATACATATATAGTTGTTTCATATAGATGTTTTTAACTTGACTATTTTTTTTTCTTGCAAACTGTTGAATAATTTTCAGCTGCAACAAAAAGGTTTCACAATTATATCAAAGTGTATTTGATATCATGTTTTAAACTATATTTTTTCTATATTATCAGATCGCATTTTTAAAAGTAGTTACATTTAATATGAACATTTCAGATATAAATGATTAGAAATGTAATTGGATCTGTCTGTGATTCCCTATTTAAAACATGAGCACTGTGATACTGATGAAAGGGATTGATGGTTAGTTAAATGCGGCTTTGAATATGCAATGAATAAAGAAATACATAAATGAAAAGTTGCCCAACAAAAGTAGGTGACTAGTCTCTTCTTTTAAATAAGGTATGTTTGACATCATTATTATGGACAGATATCTTATATTTTTGCTTGATAAAAATGTGTTATCTTCTCAGTCTTCTGTGTAACTCAGTGATATAACCTCTGTCCAGGAACATAGTCCCATGTGAAATGTGAAAAGGTTTTATTCTTGATTTAAACCCCCCCCAAAAAACTCTATATTATACAACTATACAGCCACACTAACATTAGCATGGTGGTTCAGTTGCTAGCACTGTTGCCTCACACCCAAGAAGTCTGTGTGGAGTTTGCATGTTTTCCCCATTCTTGGGTTCCCTCCAAGTACTCTGGCTTCCTTCCAGAGTCCCACATGAATGGGTTAGGTTCACTGATGATTCTAAATTGGTTGTAGGCATGAATGCGATAGTGAGTAGTTGGTTTACGAGCACTCTGTTTAAGCCCTGTGACAGATCGGATGTCCAGGATGTAACCCACTTCTCACCCTATGGCAGCTGGGATGGGCTTTAGCCCCCTTGCAACCTTGAGCCCGATAAGTGGAAGAAAATGGACAGATGGACGGATGGACAGACATTTTGCTTGGTGCTTGGCCTCAGCGTTAGTGCACCACTGAAGACTCACATTCCCAATCAAAATCAGAATCACCAACTTGCGCCTGGATCTGATCCTCTGGCCCAAGGCAGCATGTCCTCAGGCCCATGGGAGGAGGTCCTCCATGAGGCATCTGAAAGGAACTATGATATGTACACTTGACAGCTGTGGCAAAGGAGTGGAGCTGGAAGGTGAAGGTGTGGCCAGTCGACATTAGCTGGAGAGGCTAACTAGAAGGCCCACTAGAAGACTGCTGAAAGAAGTCCGCATTAGAGGACAGACCCATCAGAAGGCAATTAAGGAACTTGACACTGTCACCAACAGAAGCATGTGGTGGACCTGCCTTGCCTGAGCATGTCATGTAATCAAAGGCTCAAACACCCGGTGTGGTTGGTGTATGCAACTGAAGATGTATTGCAGTGGTGGTAACTACATGAAATGGTTAGGAAGACCTTTCCGGCATCACTCAAAGCAAGTGCTGTGATGAAATTTCAGGGATTGTGACACCAAGTCAGATCAAGCAAAGTTATATAAATACAGGACCAAAAATCTCTATATGTTTACACTGAAATAACATAATGCAATAATGTTAATGCAACTTGGAAACTCTTTCATCTTTTTTCCTTAGTGCTTCCAACAATAACTCTAATAAATGCAAGCACTGAAAAGGATTTCTTTATCTTTTTTTTTTTGACTGAGCAGTTAATTATAAAAAATAAAAAAATGTTTGTCTACTTTCCCCATCTGTAACTCGAAGCAGAGAAAGAAAATAGAAAAGTCAAGACGTTAAGCAGCAAGAACTAGAAAGTTTACTGGCTGACAGTCACTCACAATAACTCATGCTGATGAGAGGGGATTTGCTCCATGTGGTAAAGCTCTGAAACAGAGTACTCAGCAGGTTTTGGGACTCTGGATTGGGTTTTTCGATTTGTGATGGAGAGTTAAAGTTATTTGGCTTCCCGAATTAAGGGGCAGTGGTGGAGTATCAGAGATACAAGCTGTAATTAACATATCACTGAAATGTTTGCTTTGTACTGATAATCGGACCAAAATGACTAATGATGACTGAATGATGAATATTTCCTTGTTTAAGGAAGGAAAAAAGGGGGAAAAAAACTGTGCATACTTACAATATAGTTAAGCTTTTAAATTTGACTAACTTGTGGAACAGTGCACTGAGTCTTAGCTAGAGGCGAATAGCATTTTACTCACTATGTCATCTTTCCTCATAGCAGAAGGAATTTCATCACATTTCCCTGCATGTGCATCCTTTAATAGTACATGTACATCCTGTATACAGACACAGTTTCATACAACTCATTTTTGAAAGGCTCACTGTGAGACCACTGTGTCTCACAATGAGCAGGAAATAAGTGTAACGTTTACCGAAGGCGGTTGTCTTGCTTTAATCCTTGTAGACTGATGTTTGTGAGCTCCGCTTCATACTTGGATTTGCTTTTTTCTTTTAGTAAGTTTACAGTTTGAAAAGTAGGGGAGGCCCTCCCCTGCAGCACCATGTTTGTGAAAAACCATGTGAGGGGCAGCCAATCAGAAGAAAGCCTACAGAGACGGTAGCCTTAAATTGAGACACTTGTTTCAGACGGGGTATTAACTGAGAGCCTGGCATAAGATAATGAGGATTAGTTTGAACTATGAGTCATTCATGTAAAATTATTCCAGTGGAGTCCAAGAATAAAAATACGGAGACAGCACAATAGGTCTACTTCACTTTGTGAGCCTCTGTGCGCTTTCCGCTTCTGTTTCCAGTCACAGGAAGCTTCTGTTAAAGACAGAGTGAGTTAACTAATACATTATAAATAAACTGTACATAATTATTATCGTTCACTGGAAAACTGAATCCATATGTGTGCTTATAAACTCTTTTCGTATTCTCTTAAACATCTGTGCTTGTGGCCATTTGTATAAACCTCTTAAGATTTCACTTTAGATTAAAGCCTTGGGCAGTTCAATTCAATTTTATTTATATAGCACCAAATCACAACAGATCTGGCTCAAGTCGTCTCAAGGCGCTTTGCACAGTAAGGACAAGCATTCACAATATTATAGCGAGAAACCAAACAATTCCCTTTGAGCAAGGACTTGGCAGCAGTAGGGAGAAAAAAAACAACAACTCCCTTTTAACAGGAAGAAACCTCAGGCAGAATCAGACTCGGGGAGGGCGGCCATCTGCCTCAACCGGTTGGGGTGAGGGAAGAGTGAAGAGCGCAAAGAAGAGCACTGAGAAGCAACAAACAACAAATACTCACCAGGTTGCTGAGGCCAGTAACAGATCAGAGACATGCAACCGTGGAGTCGGAAATACCTGCAGAAAGGTATAGGGAGAGAAGGGGGGAAAAAAGCAGAGGAGAGAGAAGACACAAGAGACATAAATGGCCTCTTCCTCAGTGAGAGACTACATGTTCTCTGCGTGTACCCCCAGCAAGACCACAGCTTTAAACTTCTGCAGCATCAGTTTCACCCTGCACACTTAACTGTACCCACAACTGCTGTTCAGAGTGACTCAGTCCAGCTTAGCAGACACACAGCAATACCCAAATCCCTCTTCCTTTTAATTCGCACTCTCGTGGCGGGGTGTTAATGGCTTACACAACAGATGTTTAGTATGCTGCGTTTAGGTCCATGTGAGCCCAAGCCACCCGCAGCCTTATATATGACAACCTGTGACTCTTATCTCGGAGGCAAAATAAGCCCGTTAACACTTTATTGCACATATGCTGCTCGCATGAAGTAACAAAGGCAAAGGCACGTGCGAGTGCGCACACAAACAGGGAAAGGGAGGAAGACGGCATGCAGAAACAGCGAGTGTGGGATATGGAGTGTGAATGAGAAGGGATGAGATGGAGGAAGTGACAGAGAGAAAAAAAGTGATGACAGCTTCCATCTGCTGCGGAGCCACGGACCGCTTCCTCAGACAGAGATACCCACTTGGATCAGTACGTACGTATACACAGTAATGGAGTAATGAGGGTATTTGACAGAAGTGTGCTTTATAGCAACAATTAGTGGGGGAGGAAAGTCGCCGCTTCGCGTATAGAGCAGTCACTGTTCTGAAACAGCTGCAGTTCTGATTGGGAGATGAGTGACTTTCTTCATAACTAGATGCTGATCAAGGCAACCCCAGAGAGGCACGCCAGAGGCAAAGTGGGACTCGGTTTTACACACTGAGAATTGGAGTGCAAAGCAAATCTAAATTCAGTAAATACAATGGCATTTTCTAATACATGCTTTTTTTTTTTTCTTTTCCAGGAAATTCTAGAGCGGCTGCAAAGGCTAAAAAACAGGTGTGATGCATTCACCGGTTTGACACGTTGACCCCAAGGTGTACAAGAAAGGCCGGCACATCCCCTCTTTCTCTCACGCAAGAGCTGGTCTTGTCATGGGTAATATTTTCACCTATCTCGCTGTGCGGTCACATCAGCACAATGATTCTAATGAAATTGGATTTTGCCTACCGCTGATATCTTGTAGTACAGGTGTGCAAAAAGCCCCCAGGTTGACAGTTTAATGCTGCATTCGTGTCATATGTGAATGGTAGATATAAGCCCCTCACTAGAGAATACCTGTCGCTTTAGCTTCAGCACTCAGCTAGCAAATGTTACAAGGAAAAAACATTTAACCTCAGATTGTGGAGCTATTCTAAAGCTCGGGGTGATGTGATTGATCCTGATGTTCAGAGCACTTCCTGATATCTGACATCACTTTGTAGCCATCTCTGTTTATACTGTATATTGTACACTATGGACCTTTTTGACTTGTGGGGCAGGGAGTGTGAAAAGCACTGACAACATCAATCACAGGTGAAAAAAACACATCATATTCAATTTGATTTCACTGAATGATGGGTGGGGTCTTTGAGATCCCACATTTCTAATGGAGAACTTTCATTAACAGATTCTGGGGACATTTCTTAGCTTTTTAACAGTAAATCTAACAGAATACAGAAATGTGTCTTTTTCGTTCTTTTTTGAGCCTTTTAAAACAGTTAACGTCTTACAAAGTAGGAGACCCTGCTTACATTTACTTAGAGTCTTACTTCTTTGGCACACAGTGAAATAATCCCTGCTCATTGTCTGCTGTTTCCATGCTTTCCATAAACAGAAACTGGCAGTTTGGCACTTGGACGCTGGTGAAGGACCATGTCCTAGTGGCATCAACAGGAACTACACTTTCTGGGTCATGACACCTGTACCAAGGAATTTGGGAAGTATGAACTAACGCCAAACTGAAAAAGGATGGGAGGTTGAATACAAATTATGATTGATAGTAATAAAAATGTATTTCAGTCAGGCGAGTTCTAGTTTGCTTAATACCACTTTGTTACAAAAGGCTTCCAAAAGTTGTTCCATTATTCTTTCCAGTTCTTTGGTCAATTCACACCATCAAAATAAATCAAATGAAAAAGGTTTGAAACTTCCATTTTCCATTTTTTGATTACTTCACAAATGGGCTTGTCCATCCCCCCTTGTTAAAATGTTAACGTTTCATATTGGGCTGTTGCTTCAGAATTGGATTTTTGAACAAAAAAAGGGACTCTTTTTAATTTTCTGGACACTCCCTTGTGGTTGGACTGGATCATTAGAGCATCTGCAGAGTCTAGAGCCAGTGTAGAGTCTACAGTTAGCAATAGACCCAGTAATACAATCGCAATATGTATCATATAGGCCAGTAATTACCTTGGGTAATTTATTAACCACACTGTGTTAGACATGAATAAAATACCTTCAGCCACAGGTCAATGTATTGTTGTATTATACCTGACATGTGCTGTAGTAGATTAATTATTGATGTGTCCTTGACTGGCTATGCATATTTATTAACCATATTTATATATTTCCCAGAGATTTTTTAATCCAAAAATATTGCTTCAAAAATGTATAAAGCAAATGAGAAAAAAATAATTTCTTATAAACTGAACGACAAGTTTTGTGGCTTCAACGAAAGACTGTATATAAAAGATGGATTTAGTTACTGTGATGCCATCTGTTTCAGCTTTTTGAAACCAGATGCCGGGACTGAAGAGTATATGTGATTAAATCAGCATGCCAGTGTTGCAGTAGCTCATCCAGCTCCTGCTCCATCACAATTCACAGCTTATTGCTATAAAAAAACAACAAATGCGACCTTGAACCTGAACACAGTTGGGGTTAAGACCCATTAGGTAATCATCGTGTATAAGTTTCAATAAAATCTCCCTTCAGAATAAAATCTATTCTGAAGATTTGAGCTTCCTCCCTTCAGAATAAAATCTATTCTGAAGGGAGTAGCAAGTGTTATAAAAATTGCCCGTAAAACAAAAAATATTATTTTGGCCTTGACCACAACTCAGATTGCTACTCATTAGATAATCATTGTGTAAGTTTGATTAAATTCTGATCAGTAGTGTAGGATGAAGATTAGAGGAGAGAGGGTGGTTTTGACAACAGGTTTTTGCAGCTAGAGGCATTTATGCTTGTTGATGTCCTCTTTTATGTCCATCTTTTATATACAGTCTATGGCTTCAACAAAAACAATGCTATACAAAGAATAACTAGCCGCTTGTGAGCAAGCTGATATTGAGCAGTGTTGTCGATCTCTTATGCCTGGCAGAACGTAGCAATACTTAGGCTAAATGAACCGGGTCGTTTCTATTTTATGTGTCTCATATCATATAAAATATAAATTATTTTATGATATGCTATCTTACAGGCTACAAGGTTATTTGGCACAGTGATTCTCTTAGCTGGCTACAAAAGTGCGGATACGTAATGGTCTCACTGTTATGTGGTCATCCAACCATAGTGTGCAGCTCTGCACACTTCTGTACTGTACTGGAGTTGTCATACCCAGTCTTGCAGTCATGAATGTCCACCCATATGACGTGAGACACTCCAGCACATGACATATTTGGCTTTAAAATGACGTCACGGCAGCGTGGGGCTCAGCAGGCAGATCGTTCGTCAGTCTGAGAGAAGAGGAGCAGCAGGAGGAGACGTGCCGGTCTCCTCTTCGCTGTAATGACAAGCCCTCACAGCCACTCTCTCCAACTCCTCTGAAACAACCCTCAGCCTCCAGGATTTTCCTCCGCCGCTTCCCCTCTTCCTTTTTCTTTTCAGTTGCACCTTATTTCATTTTATTTTCATTTATTTTACTTTATCTAACCTCTCAACCACCCCCCTCCACAGAGATGTCAACAGATAATGAAGACCCCCTGCCTCTGGTGACTTGAATCCTCCCTGCTTCAGAGAACTGAACATTCTCATCTTCCGCCCCCCATTTTTTTCCTCTTTTCTTTTTTGGACGTTCATCTGCCGTTCAGCAATGTAGGAGAAGTGACGGCGTCATTTCAGCAATGAGGATGCCAACTACATGCCCCGATTTTGGTTCTCGGCATCTTGCATCTTTGCCTTTACTGCCGGGGCGACTGAAAAATGAACGATTTGCGTGAAGGCAAAGTTTGAGGGTACCTCTTTCGGTTTCCCGCTCACCTGTCCGCCTGCACGCGCCTACCCCCTCTCTCTCCTTTCGGCTGGTGAGCAGGGAGAGCAAATCATCGCCAACAGAAGAACTGACGAACAACTTCAAAGAGACCCGACTATTGTTGTGGTATTTTTAGTGGAATTTTTTTTTTCGGCAGCGTTTTTTTCTCCTTTTTTCCCCCCCTGTCCTTTTTTTGGGGAGGAATTTGATGTGCGCAACGTAGAAGGATATGGCTTAAATGATGTTTGCGTTGACAGCTGGAGTAAGGTCCGTAACTTGAGTGCTTTCTTTTCATCAGCAATTGCCGACTTTGGTGGAAAAACCCATCCAAATGGGAGGATACCTGGAGGACTGAGTCGGTTTTCGACAGTCGAGAGAGAGAGAGAGAGAAAATGTGGATAAAACGGAGTGTCGCGCGCAGGTAAGGCACAAATTATTTTTGTTCAGTAATTACTTTGTACTTAAATTCTTGAATGATTAGGGGAAAAAATGCAGACTGTGATTTTGTGTTGTAATTTCTCTTCTACAGCGTGTCTCAATTTTCTCTTTTAAATCTACGCCACTGCAAGTTATTAGAGTCTGCTGGAATTGATGAACGAATAACATAGATCAATAGGACTGTGAAAAACGCGCGGCTGTGGCTGCCGCTGTGTCAGAGTTATACACATATTTGCTGCTTTAGTGTTGGTAATAAGGAATATCCGGGTACAGGCTTTCTATAGATATGTTTTGTTATTTTTTTAATTTTTTTTTTTTTTTTTGAAGGAAGAAAAT
>VUQG01024578.1:0-11984 GCA_015106755.1 Etia nguti | reverse complement strand
TCACTGTCTGAACAGAGTTTTGTCATGTTACTTTTGCACTATCATGTTGTTATTACATGGCTTGATTAAGGTACACATTAGGCTGACATCTGGGGCCAGCACAGGGCCAGCAGTGTGTCTACAACTGGCCCGTGGCTGCACACCACCTACACATGGCCCACATACTGCAAAGAATGACGGCCCTTTGGTGGCCCAGATCAGGTTTGCCAGATGTGGCCCACACATGGGCCAGCACAGGACCACCAGTGTGTATGCAACTGGCCTTGTGCTGGCCCATGTGTGGGCCACATCTGGCAAACCAGGTCTGGGCCACCAAAGGGCCATCATTCTTCGCGGTATGTGGGCCATGTGTAAGCACATTGTGTGGGCCTGATCCGGGCCATACTAATTTTGCTATGTGGGATGCTTGTTTGTTCCCTGTCATCCCGTGTGTAGCACAGGGGTTTGCTAGTACAGATAAAAACCAAAAAAAGGTTAACTCTTAACAGTTCCACGAACCACTGAGCAAGGCATAATATTTATAAATCTATTTTTAACTAGCCTGTAAACACATTTATTTGTGATGTTAAGCTATTGTAATTTGAAATTTGAAATACTTTATAAATGAAAACAAAATGAAGCCTCACAATTCAGATTTTTTTTTAATGCCAATTTTTTTGTTATTTGATGGTCATCTTTTATTCAGTTCAATTCATTTCAACACTATTTACATACAAATGAACTGAACTGAACTGCATTAATTCGATGTCCCCCTGTGAGCAATCAATTGGTGACAGTAGGGAGGAAAAACTCCCTTTAAAAGGAAGAAACCTCCAGCAGATCCAGGCTCAGGGAGGGAAGGCCATCGGCCTTGACCGGTTAGTGCCGGGGAAAATGGAGCAGAGGACAAATTTATATGCAACTAATATAATATGTACTTCTTTTTCTTTTTCTTTTAGGGCTTTTCCTCTGACATGTTCTGACGTTGGCCCTTGAGATCTTCTTGTTTTGCAACACTGGCCTCTGTTTTCTCGAATTGAGTTGTGTGCTGTTTCATTTTGGGCCTGAGGATTTTCTAATTCTGTAACACTGGCCTCTTTTTCTTAAATTGTCACATGTGCCTTCTCGTTTTGGGCCTGGGGATTTTCTAGTTCGTTAACGCTGGCCTCTTTTTCTTTTTTTTTTTCTTGTCTCTTGCGACAGAACGATCTTCTCTGCTTCTTTTTCTTGGAATTTGTTTGTGATGTTTGCATTCATGGATGTTGGTAGGAAGCTTTGGTCTTTTCCAGCTCTTTTTTTAAGTTCTGTACCTTCAAACCTTTTCTTTCCCCACAAAGGGTCTCACAGGTCCAAGGTTTGGCTTTGAGCTATAAAATCTCACAGTGAGATCTCTCCACTTGTTCTCTACATTTTGCAACTTCCTTTTCCAGATGTTTTTCAATGTTAAGGATCCTCAACAGGATGAGGAGATCAAACTGAGTTGGATCTCCAACTCAGCTTCTCAAGTTGTTTTGCGTTCTGCAGAGTTTGTGTGTGGAGCCTCTGTGGTTTGTGTTGAAGCCTCCACACATGCACTCAGCTCTGCAGCAGTGGAAGTTGTATTGCTCTCTTCAACAGGAGCCTCACTCACCTCAGGGGTGAAGTTCTCCTCTGTGTTAAACTCAGGTCTGTTCTTGTGAGCCTCTTCCAAATGTTCTTAGAAATCTTGAATTTAGATCATTTATACCAAACGAACAAACTGCAACCAAACACTAAGACTGAGAGGGACCTTCTCAGTGATTAACGCTTTAGCCCTTGATAGCCTACTAGGAGCAACCTTTGAAGCTTATTTCTGAACTGAGCGGTTTCTGTTATATTCCAGGCCTGCTTATAGAACAAAATGACTGGGTCTGAATCAGAAGTTAGTGAGGGTGGTCTCTGCCTATGCATCTACCCTAGGAAAAACTGGAGAGGTCATCAGATGTTGTCTTTATGGGGGAAAGAGTTCTGCATTTTTTAGTAGACTAGAAGGTGCAAGTCAGCTATTCACTTATCCGTTCAAGTTAGATTACAACCTCTTGCAACATCTATGTTTTTGTGAATAAGTGTATGTGAAATCTACCAACAATCACTAAAACAAATCCACAAAAAGCAATTATTCAATAAAAAATAAATAATAACAGTCCCACACTGGACTCAAACTCCTTAGTGCTGAGTAAAACTCTAGCAAATGACTAAAAACATTATTATCTGCAAATTTTGTCACTTTTCCAGCAAACATTAGCTCCCCACTGCTGCTCTCTGACACAGCCACCATTTAATAGGGTGTTAATGACCTGCTAAGCTAACTGGGAGTTGAAGGAGACCCCTTTAGCTTTATCATGTGACTGATAACAACTGATAACAGCCATTTAATGGTCTGATAACATTCAAAGCAGGAAGCAGGAACCTTCCTTGGGGAAAAGGAACTCGATTCTCCTATCTGCATTTCAACTAGAGAAGTTACCAGGGTGCCTTTGAAAGGTTTATGATACTGGCAGTGTTGAAGATCACCTAATGAGTCAACTTTCCAGATTAAAATTCATGGTTGACAGGTGTGTTATCTTTTGTTTTTCATTTGCCTATTTAAGTTGTGAAATTAGTTGTAATGTCTAGTGCCTAGAAAAATGGCTGATCTAGGATTCCCTTTTTTTTTTAATGCATTTTGCTGAAACAATGCTGATATTGACGGAGAAAATACTTCATACAAAAGACCCACCATTGTAGGAGTTTTGAGCCCCAGGTCATCTCTACCAGAGCAAACAGATGTGATGACCTTGGCCATCTTGGTGCTAATCACTCACATGATCTACTTTCTGACTAGCATAGGTGGAACACATTAAGAGCAACACATATAATCACATTGTCTTTTCTTTTGATTAAAATTTTTTATTTATATTTCAAGCAACAACAAAGGCCATATCCTAGCAAAAATATATTAGAAACCATGCATACACTCATAGACTATCCATCAGTCCCTTATAGTGCTAATCATTACTCGAAACCATTGATGTCTTTTTATACAAAACAAGATTTCTCCACAAAATCAGGAGACTTTGCAGTCTGCCATAGGTCTCATATGACGAGAAAGCTACTAAAATAAAGAAACACTGCTTCCAGCTGCTATTCTGCTGTTCATAGAGCACCTCCTCAGCCTCCACAGTCAGCTCCCAGAAGACAACCCCTATTTTGTCAGCCTTGTCCAACATCACTCATCTCCTGCATATGATATTATATAATAGAAAATTCTTCACCATTTACCTGAGAGGCTAGTGGCTGCAAATGAATGAATGACACCACCACTCCAGTGAGCACTGATGGCATCACAGTTCCACACAGAATAGTCATCTATGGAAATGCAGGCAGGTCCCAGAATAGACCCATATAACCAAATATACCTTGGTCAAGAAAGATTAGTAATCCAACAAAGTGGGTTAAAAGTGTCCTGACTGAAATTAAGTGTAAGATTTAGATGGGGCACAAAGTCAACTCATGGTCAGTTCATCAGTTGATAACAGCTAATCTAAGCTCAGTGGTGGTGTTTAGCCCATCTGTCCTTTTGCTTCTTTAAGCCACTTTGCAACCCACCTCCACGCCAGCTCCTGCTTTGCTTTGCTTGCTCACAATGTGTTTGAATTCGTGCGATATGTTTGTTGTCATTGATGCCTGCTCTGGTTTCTACCCAAGGGGGAGGCCTAGCTTGCTGCTGCTCTCCTTGCCTGAGGCTTCCAATGTAACTTCATCGGAGAGTCAGGAGGTGTGCTCTTTTCGCCTGAGGCTTTTCAAGTAAGTACGGTGAAGGGCGGGGGAGGCCAGAGAAGAGAGTCATACTGCCAAATATAAATAACTGCACATGGAAATATGAATTTTTTCTGTGACTGAATTGCTCCTCATTGAAATACAGTATATCATTTTAGCTTTATGACTGACATTACCTACTTTATTCATTTGACATGCATTTTACCTAATCCATTTTCTTTTACAATGTTCTAATACTACTTTTTACTGAAACAATAACCTCTATTCCTATAGCCTGCAGTACAGTCTTTTTCCAGGACCTCTCTTAACAAGGTCTTGCCCTCCTCACAAATCCAAAGTTAACCCCTGAGACTCACAAGGTGAAAACAATAAGCTCTTATGGCTGGTAATCAATGGAAAAACTAATTAAATCCCAGTGCTGACTCATGGAAATGGTTGACACATTTATGTGTTTGTTTTCTGCCTCTACTGACTATTTACAGGACTAAATTAAGAAAGTGGTTTGAATTCTTTGAAAAAATTTTTTTTAAAAAAACCCATTCAAGCATTCCAAGGATCAAATGCATTATTTTCCGTGACATCTCACTGATTTGCCCCCTAGTGTTTCCCCGCTGTCACAACAATTAATCGGAAATGGTTCATCAAGATTTATGAAGGGTAATCCCCAACAGGATGTAGGACCTCTACTCTGACTGGCGGCTGGCAAATGGCAAATAGCTTTTGAAAAATCAATACTTTCCAATTAAGTGACAGTTGCTCCCATGGGATGGTGAAATCCTATGATAGGTTTGTGTTTTCTTTAAATTTTAGGTTAAAAATCAACAAAAAAAAAAGACTTTTTTCACCCCTCAACATCTCTGTTTGCACAACAAATTTCACTCAGGGTAAAATACATCAAAATCCGAATAATAAAAAAAGGCATTGTGAGGCATTCAAATGGCTGTATACAGCATGCTAAAAGCATTGGTTTCCAAGGTCATTATCTTCCATTGTATGGGAACCAGCAGAAGTAACTCCAAAAAAGCCAATATGCAAAACTCAGAGGAGTGCGATGAATTTAAGGGGAAATGAAAACAACCTCTAAAAGACTGTACAACCGCATGCCAAAAATGCCATCAGCGACAATATGAGCTCTGCAAAAAAGCAATGCTGTGAGAACACAATCTGTTTCAAGGGCCTGGTTCAATTGAAGTTGACAGTGCTGGTATTTCACTCAGCCAGTTGCATACACACACAACCACAAGCCTCCCTCACCCACCACCGTCAACAACGTCTCTATCTAGGAAATTGCTAGTAGCTAGCTCCACTCCCAGAAGCTCAGCAGGCCAACGTAGAGTCAATTACGTTACTGGGTTAGCAGCCCTAATGGCCTCAGAAGGGCAATAGAAATTAGGCACTGCGCTTACACCAAGGTGGGCTCGGATGATCGGTATATGATTGCAGCATTAGCTTATCCGGCACCTTCATCCACCTTTGGCGCAGACTCATAAAATACTTGGAAAAATGTATTCCGATGTGTCAGGCTCCATTCTTGATCAGTAAAACTAGGAATGAGCTGTGCACAAGTCTATTAATGCCATCCCTTGATAAACGTGTCTGTAGCTCATCTGTATGACTTGCACTGCAGAAGGACTATATAGCCTTATGTAAATGGCACATTACTTATAAAAGATCCTTTCTCCAGTCACCGAATTCAATGATTCATTTTTATCAGTTAATCTACTTAAAACACTCAGAGGTTCTGCTTTTTTTTCTTTTTTTTTCATTACAGCGATGTGTTGCAAGCACATGCTGGGAAATTGCCCTTTTATTATCAGAAGACGTCAGTTGAAAATGATTCTGAGTTGAGATTGAGGGGGTCGCTTCCCGCAGAGTGCACGGTAATGTTGGATACCTGAATGTCTCTCAAAACACAGATATTGTGAAAACAGTGATTGTGCTCATTTCTGCCTTCAAGACTTTAGTAATTCAGAAAGGGCCAGATGTAGTCTGCGAGTATGCTGATTTATTCTCAGTTTGTATCTTTTTTATATATCCCTGATCCTGATGGACAAACAAACAAATAAATAAATAAAAACCTGCCCATCCTGCATGCCTGAGGACGTTTGACAATTGTAAAAGCCACATCCATCTTCAAGACAAAGTATTGAACCTCAATGCTAGGGGAAATCAGCAAACACATTCATTTCTGTCAAGCAAAACCATTGTGGACAGGAGAGGTACATTGTTTCTATTTGCCAATGATCAATTTTTGATGAGAGCAAAAAGATCATTTCTTGGGAATGAAAGCAAAATGAATCTTTTCTCAACTCAGTATGAGTCGGGACTGTTTATGCAAGTACGGCATTAAACTACGTAATCAACTTTCCTCTGCGCTGATTGCTGTATGTTGAACAATTGAGTTATGGTTGCCAGATAACTGGCCTTATACGCTTTCCTTTTAAATGATATATTAAACCATTTCTGCTTTGTCTGAAGGGCATGCAGCAGACAGTGATAGGGAAGCGAGAGAAATCAACTTTAGAATCCAAATTAAAAATGAATACAGGGCATATGCACAGGCCTGCCGAGTCCTCAGATGTCCCTTTAACTTCAAATGAGCTCCAGTTCGAGCATATTAATTCCATTTACAACTTGCTCATTTTAGGTGATTATAAATTTTTATTAATAAAGGTTGAGTTTCTTTGTATTAAGGTCAGTCAGGTAGTTTTATGAAGCATAGAAAGCTCAGACTATTCCCTTATCTCCTCTCTCAAGGATTTTATGAGATCATGACCTTGTGCGCTTACTTGATTAGCACTACGGTTTTTAACATCATACACATTCTAATTGTCCTTTGACAATATTAGTCCTCCTGCGTAAGTGTCACCTTCCATGGGTGATGCCACAGTGCACAACCAGCCCAGCATCAACTAATGCACTTGTTACTATGAAAAGAATAAAGGCTGTTTTTGAGCTGCAGCAGATCAGGCACGGTGACCTCATGCTGGTGAAGAGGTAATTTCATTGAGCGCAAGTGGATTCCTTCCCACCTTTCCTGGTAATTTCACAGCATGTCGTGACATCACTCATGTCGAAATCAGTGTGAAGCACCCTAGAATGGAGTGACGGCACTAAATCTGGGTTGCAGTGCAATTTTTGTTCCAAAAGTAAGCTTGAGTATTTCCCTTTTCAGATAACTTCTTAGCACTGGTGCAAATGTTCAGTACATTTTTCCTCTTTTTTCTTTTTTTTCAAATTTCTTTATTTTTAATTTACCCTCATTTAAAGAAGCCCCCAATCAATGGAGAACAGTGTACAGTGTTTAGACAATTTAGGTGTTATGAGTGACGGTATTAATAAACAATTCTGCTTTTAAAAACTGTTTAAAACCTTATGAAATTAACTAATTAATGTAAATGAATGTAAAGAATCATCAGCTATGACTTTAGGACCAAAGTATCTATCTATGAATTATGTTGAACAGCGATCAGTTGAAGTTGAACTAGGCCCAGGCTGCACTGTCATGCATTACCATTTTGTACAACAAGATTGTGTAGTGAGTTGATATAATCTTCATTTACAAGTTAAGACATTAAGAACACATTCTCATTTACTAATTTTGTTGTTGGCTTTGCAAAAGGCAAGCCCTGTTTAGAAATGTCAAAAGTTAAAAGAACAGCAGCGCCCATTGAAAAACATCTAAACAGTCATAAAAAAACAGAACTGACCTAGGTGAATGTTTTACTCAATTTTGGAAAGGAAAATTAGAAAACATACCTTTAACCAAATTTTCTAACCCTTCTCAGAGTGTCACGCAATGCCATTTTGCTTATGGTTCATTACAAATATCTATATGTCATTGTGTTCTATTTACACAACATTTAAAAATATTCATCTTTCTGAAGTCTCAAGAAGCTGCCAAAGCAAAGTGTAAACAATATATACAAATTAAAGCTGAGGGATCACTACAATAGAGTTTAAAAAAAAAAAAACATCAAGAAATGCACTCCTTCAAAAGTATGCCTTAAAGATGGGGTCACAGACTTTCCTCATCTCATTTCTTCAGGCAGTCCATTCCACAGCTTTGGGCTTTCAAAGAATAATCTCAGTCAGTTTTACTTTTTGGCTGCACCTCAGGAACAGATCAAAGACCTCTGCCTCAGGAACTCAGGCTTCATGCAGGCTAAATTGCAACTAAGAGGTCAACTATACAGAGGCTACAAAAACCCTTAAAAGTCAACAGCAAGCCCTAAAATCTGTTCTAATATTCAATGGGAGCCAGTACAAGTACATGCAACCAAAGTTGCAATAAAAAAAATATCCCAACCAAAATTAACTAATGAAAATACAACAACAACCTATAAATATAAAACATATATAGAAAATCACTCATGACTTTGTAGCTGACAGTGAACATCTGGTTTTATAGACAAATCCCTATTGCATTTATCACACTGAGGTGAGTGATTGAAGTGGCTACTCATTAAAGCAAAGAATACAGCTGATATAAAAGTTGAAATAAACATAACTCGGAACTCCCACCAGATTCAGATTGCTGAAATTCATCGGCGCTCCATGGTTGTGACTGATTCTGCTGCTGTGACAGCGGCCATGTTGGCTGCTGATTGTCACCAGCTAATGGCCAACCACCTGAGAACTAGAAGTTTCCATACTAATTATGAAAACCTTTAAACTTAATGCAGCCATTGTTGCTCTTTAAAACAGGCATTCACGTTGCCATGGATGGCGCCCCTATGCATTGAAACAATCTTGTGCATGTCTCTTCTACACCAGCAGCATCAGACAGAAAAGAAGCATCTTGAATGAGAACGAGAATGAGAATTTGATACATGCCCTGTACTTTCTCCAGTCGTCCATCAGAGGGTCATTTCTAACTTGTTTCAAAGAGTTGTTCATCTAAAATGCATGTTTTATTTGTTTTATATCCGTGTTTAAAGCACAGTAAAAGCAATGTAATGATTAAACTTATGATAAAATTCAGATTAATGTCAAGATTGAAATCGTTACATTCTAAAAATGTTTACATCCATATACTTTACATCCATATCATTCACATAGGTTTACAGATTTTTTAAAATATACATTTGCTGTTGAATTGTTTTTAAATTTACACCTCAATTTAATAATTTGAAATTCTGGAATTTGTATTATTTTACTATACAAACTTGTAACACCCCGCCCTCCAACAAACACACACACACCCTCCTTTAAATGAACATTTCCCTTTTTATATAAAGGGTTTTGCAAGCTATGGATGTCATTTGTTGCTAATATACTTATTTGTTCAGTAAATGAGAAAAATCACTTTTTTTAATAAAACCTTTTTATTTTCTTATGGCAGTTCTCAATCAGTATCAAGTAAAAAAAAAAAAAAAAACATTCTTCCCCATTAGCTATGTATAATTAACTCCTATTTCTGCTGATGATAAATCTTCAGTGTTGCAAATTATTTCCAATAGAAATCATTATGTTTCTAGAGAGACACTCTTATCTCTCAAACAACTGAAACATGAACGATTTGAAGACACACACTACCAGTCAAAAGTTTGGACACACCTTCTCATTTAATGTTGTTTTTTTTTTTTTTTTTCATGACTATTTACATTGTAGATTCTCACTGAAGGCATCAAAAGTATGAACACGTATGGAATTATGTAGTAAACAAAAAAGTGTGAAATAACTCAAAAAATGTATTATATATTATATTATACGTTTTGTTTTTGTTTTTGTTTTTTTAATTCCCCTCTTGCCCCTGCGGGTGGTCTATCCTTCAAGCTCAGTTCCTCTACCAGAGGCCTGGGAGCTTGAGGGTCCTGTGCAGTATCTTGTTCCTGTGCTGCCAGAATTAGTGCTCTGTGGTGTCTTTCAGTCCAGCTTTGTCCAGCCACTGGTTGGACTTCTGGATGTCAGCCACCTCCTCTATCTGCCAGTGACAGTGAGGAGGTAGGAGAAAAAAGAGGAGAGAAAAGAAGAGAGAAAAGTAGGGCAGAGAGATCGGGAAAAAAAACACAAACAGTGAGAAAGAAGAGACACGTTTTATGACATGCAGTAGTGGCATATAAAAAAAATTGAACAATTATGAAAATATCTTTATTCATTTTCACAATCAAAGTTACCAGCTTTTACTGTTGCTGTTCTTTCTGTTCTTAATCCATTAGGTTGACATTCTGGTTCTTTCATGAGCCAGATGATTGGACTGAGGAAGATCCTGATGGAGAGGACTGTGTGAGGATGGGACCAATGTATTGGTTTGATAAATCATGCAAAGCACATGAAAGAAGTATTTGTGAGAAACCAGCTGTGGGTGTGTGTCTACACTTCAGTTCAGGAACAACAGTGAAAGTAGAGGACACAATGAGCCATTTTTCTAAAGCTAATGCTGCAAACATTTAAAGTTTCCATTCAGAAATGTTTAATGAAAAAACTATACTGTTTACAATTAAATAAATGTCAATAATTATTTTGTGCCTGATCTTCTTATTCATGTATTATGGGTTAAAACACCAACGTTACCTGTGATATTCCTTGTTTTTTTCTCTTTATTCATACCTTTTAAGAAGTTACAAAAACAATTTCCTGGAAAATGCGTGAAGAAAAAAAAAAAGACCTCAGTCTGATTTTCTGTGCCATTTAAATAGTTACAGAGGTGTTATTATACCTTTACCTGCTGCATGATCTTTTGAAACTGGAGATGCTTTGTGTATAAATAATAAAGAAAAGTATTAGACCTAAAGAGAAACACAAATGGACCAGAAGGTACTGCATGTCGACATTGAAAAATTTGCCTGTAAAAAAATTTAACTGCATAAAGAGATTTCAATATTATTCAAAATAAGTAGTTTTAAGTGAATCCAATTACAATACAATTCATTTTAAAGCATGCCGTTTACATTGAAGATAAAGTCTTCTATTTATCCTTTAAAATTTAACAGATGGGAGACACAGGAGGTGATAGGAATCATCAAGCTGAAGGAGTCCTCTCAGGCTTGGTTAGTTTCTGGGAATATGGGGAATATAGGTGTCTGGCCATTCAGTCCCTTTACAACTACAGTGAAATCTTGGTCCACATTGTCAGCAGTAAGTCTGACTCATTTCTAATGGCTGTCCACCAACTCGACCAGTGGTGCCCTTCAATACAGATTCAGTTCATAATTTTTATGGATAGAATTTCTAGGCATAGCCAACTTGCAGAGGGCTTCCGCCCTGGTGACCTCAGAATCTCAGAATTTAGCAATGGCCCTGTTGGCTTCATCAGGTGGCAGGCTACAGCTCACATTGGAGCAGTTCGCAGCATTCATTTTTGATGGTTAGGGTAAAGGGCTAGGGAAAGCATTATGTCAATTAGATTTCCCCACAACATATGAATACCCAACGTGTGTGTGTGTGTGCGCGTGCGTGCGTGTGTGCTTTTGGCAGTGTCAGAGACGTCAGGCCCAGAGAGTTTTCCGCTGTTAAGCTAGCCAGACCTGAGGGATAACCACACTCACCTGTTGCTGATCAGCTGATCAGAAGAGCTACTTAAGTGAGGAGCTGAGCTTCAGTGAGAAACTCAGTCAGTTCCCAGCTTGTATGTGACAGTGTCTTGGTTTCAGATCAGTTACGTGTTCTAACAACAGCCTGTTGTGGTTTCCAGAGTGTTGCAGAAACGAGCGGAGGGAGTGGAGCATGTTTGGACATAGGCACCGAAAGGAGAAGGATTAATCACCATGGATGGGAGAAGTCACAGCAAGGGAGTGGGAAGCAAGCACCAAAGAAAAAAACACACACAGAGGATTGTTTGCAGTTGTTGTCATAGTTTCACTGTAAATAAAACGCACTGTATTCTACACAGTGCGTATTCTACAAAGTCCTGCATTTGGGTCCTGCCTTTACCGCCCTGACAAATTGATCCAGCCAGAAATGGACCCAGTGGACTCGGACCCCATACAACAAGCCCTGTTGCTACAGGGGGATCAGTTGGATCGGCACAAGAAGATGCTTCAGCATTTCTCAAAGGAGCAGAGCGCTTTCTTTCAATGTTTAACCAAAATCAAAGATATGTTACTGCCTCACCCATCTGTGCTGCCTCCACTAACGCTGCCACCTCTCAGCGGCTGCCTGCCCGCTTCCACCTTCACCGCCCCCCAAGCCACGACAACCTCTACTGCCCATTCCAGAGAAATTCTCGGGTGAGTTGGATAAGACTGGGGAGTTTTTGACTCACTGTGCACTTGTGTTTTGTCAAC
>VUQG01024576.1:10650-23285 GCA_015106755.1 Etia nguti | reverse complement strand
GTGGGGGGGGGGGGGGGGGGGGGGGGGACCATAATCCAGGTCCCCACGGGTTTGAAGGCATTTTTCACACTCAAAATGTGGTTTTAGTGTCAGGGTTACAATTGGGTTATGGTTAGGTTTAGGGTAAGCAGCTAGGGAAAGCATTAACCTACCCTAACCCACGAGGATAGCAAACCAGACATGTATGTGTCTGTGTGTGTGTTGTAGTCCTGTATAGTGCTGCATCAGCAGAGACACATACTTTACTTCTGCTTTGACCTGGCATTCGCCTCACAGGGCATCTGTCTCTTTAGCTACATTTATCAGGAATGATACAATGCAGAAACTTCCTCCCTTGAGAAAGCGGTTTCCCATTTAGATTGTACTCTGGGATATTCCACAGAATTAACTCCTTCAGGGAGAGTTCAAAAGTTTAAAGGCTGAAAGTCTGGCTGAAAGTAAACATGTCCCCTCCCTCAAGTAGTTAATTTACTGATGCAAACGTCTTTTATGCAGACATCTCCTTCCATGCTATACCTCACTATGTTAATCTGACCTTTCAGAATAAAATGAGAACTGAAATTATGATTGCCTCTCACCCCATCTTTAAAAAAACAGATCTGGTTGATTGTTTGTCTGATCTGATGCATCTCTACACCAAAGAGTGATTTCAAAGTAAAAGATGAACCACAATTCTACTAAGACATCAAAAAAATGTCAAAGTACCATTTTCCCCACATTGTCGAGATAAACCTGGAACTTATTCTCCACGTCTCTGGACAGGTTCGTGCAGCTGTTTTTTATCTTGTCCATATGTTCCCGCTGGCTGTTGCAGGTGAGGTGAAAGGTGAGCTGGTGAGGAAACAGGTTGTTAATCCGGTCCAGGAATTCCCTGGTCACCGTCGTGATGCCTACTAGAGAACTTGCAAAGTCCTCTTTGCACTTCCTGGTAGAGGCAGAAAGAATAAAATTAAACATTTTAACTTTGCTTATTTTTCAGGTTTTTTTAGTCGCACACGCCACACAGACTGTAAGTACCTGGTGTACAAGGTGTGCTGCTCCCTGAGAAAGGTGTTGTCGCGTCGCAGCTTGACCACCTCCTCGTTGAGCCGCGTTCGGTCTTTGACCGCCCTGTCTAACTCATCCCTCAGATTCTGGACCATCTGGGTGAAGTTTGAATTGACAACGTCTAGCTTGGCTTCCTGCTGATCGTAGCGTCTCTTCAGATTACTCAGTTCGCCTGGAGGATACAGAGAGAAACTGTGTCACAGGGAAACTCGAAGCAACGATTTTACTTTTATTAAGGCCAGTTCCAAATAATTACTCTCACAATAATGCTTATTAAGGCTTAACGCATCATTTATTAATGCTTCAGAGTTATTAGACAATGAGTTCCCAGATGATTCGCCTTTAGAATTACATCTGCAGACAATGTTGCTGTTTCATGTTTGATAAGACAGATAAATGACTGAGAAGAAGATGTCACTGAGGTACATACTGCTCGTGCTGCTTCTAGTGACCGTAAGAGGGGGCTGTAACTGAGGGGGGGGGCGTCGTGCTAAGTTCAGTAACCTGTTGCAGTCCTCCTATGAATAAAAAATAAATGACACACAAACAAAAACATTTGAAGAATGGTTCACGATTAATGGGTTTATATTTTCTTGCACTGGTGACCAACGGGGAAGTAAACTTACAGACTTTTTCTTCAAATCCTGCTCTGTCTTGTTGGCATCAATCTTCTGCTTCGCCATCTCTTTCTCCAGAGCTGCTCTCTCCTCAGCGCGAGCCTTCAGCTGAGCTTCCAGCTTACTTTTCTCCTTCCTCAGCTCGATGTTGTTGTCACTCAGTTTATTGAAGCCCAGCTCCAGCTCCTGCAGAATAACAGGCAGTCAGCACCAAAGCAATCTCTTTACGGTTACAGCTCTACATATAATAGTATAACAACTGGGAAATCAAACAAAATGCTAAAATAATTGTAATTATAATAAAAAAGTCATAAAATATTTGCAGTGAAAAAAAAATCACATTAATGGTGTCTGAACATGACATCACTGAAAACCTCTCTCTCAAAAAAAAAAAACATCTTCCACTAATAAGCTGTTCTATTGTTATTTAAGGTGGCCCTGGACATTTAAATGTCTTTAAAAAATATTTGAATGCTTTAGTTTAATAAACTAAACTTAGACCAGAGGGGCTCACTGACCTTGACCCTTTTCTCTGCTGCAGTTTTCTCCGGCTGTCCATAGATGACAAAAAGCACCAAGCTGACAATGATGAGTGACTGGATGAGAGAAGAAAAGAGGAAGACGATCCTCATGTAGTAGCCGCAGCTCTTCCCTTTGGACTTGTTTAGGTGCCTTACCTCTGGGCTCAATTTGGCCCGAGAGTATCTGGAGTTGTACATGACTGACTACAGAGAAATTATTTGTCCACAAAAGAAAATCCGCAAATATTCCCCTCTGAAAGATGGAAGAAGTCGAGCGTGTGGTGAGATGATGGTTTCCCGGTCTTCTGCTCGCCTTTTACAGCTCTGCAGTACTGCCGACGTGAAGAAACAGACAGGCACAAGTGGCAGGCAATGATGGACATAAACAATGACCCTTAGGTGTCCAGAAGGGTCATGTTTATAATTGGTGCTAGAGGCACACTTCCTGTCCATCCCAGCCCAACCTCTCCTGCCTCCCCCTCTTCCCCTCCTGTCCCGTCCCTAATCAGCCTCTGTCACAGGACAGCCTCCTGCTGCAAAGCTGCCCAAGTTATCAGAAACTTTCCATGGAACGTTTGAAACAAAAATAAGTTGGTGTGATGGGAATTATATTTAAAGATCTTCAAGACGTGTTTTAAGACATAAATAAATTTACAGCTTTTCAACAAAAACTGTAAGAAAGAAGTCGCCTTTGCACAGGACTATGGCTGCATGTTCTCGTGTAGTGGAATCTACTAACCTTATTAAATTACCTTAAATTAGGGTTTAAAATAAGTGAGCAATCACTGGAGACTTCATTATGCCTCGGTGGTACCGGGTCGGACCCACGTTTGCCTTCAGAACTGCCTTAATTATTTGTGCCACAGAATCAACAAGGTGCTGGAAACATTTCTCCGAGATTTTGGTCCATATTGGCACGATAGCATCACAGTGCCATCAGAAGATGGATACACTGTGGCCATAAAGGGATGAACCTGATCAGCAACAATACCCAGATAGGCTGGGCTGCAGCAGGATGGATCCATGATTTCATGTTATTTGCACTAACCTTTGACCGTATCATCAGAAGGCTGCAGCAGAAATCAAAACTCAGCAGACCAGGCAACATTTTTCTAATCTTCTGTGGTCCAATTTTGATCCCCAGTTTCCTGTTGACAGGTGTGGCCTTCTGCTGCTGTGGCCCATCTGCCGCAGTCGTCTAGAGATGCTCCTTTATAAACGTTGGTTGAAGCTCTCTGGTTTTCTTTGTATTATTGTACGGTCTTGACCTTAAAGTATAAAGTAACAGTTGTGATTTGCCACTGCATAAATAAAACTGAATTGAATTGAGATTTAACTGTTTTTTTAAACATCTTTTTTAACACTAGAGATTGATTGTGCAGTAAAATCCCAGCAGATCAGCAGTTTCTCAAATACTCAAAGCAGCTCACCGGGCATCAACAACCACGCCACGTTCAAAGCCACTGAAATCACCTTTCGCCCCCATCCTGATGCTCAGTTTGCATAAACCACATACATCATATTTTCTCAGATAAATATCAAATCTGTCAGGACCTATGTCCAACAGAATTAAAAGCACAGAAGTTCAGTACAGTACTTTAGTAAGAATGCTTATGTTTTTTTTTTACCCATAACTTCATGTGATATAAAAATAATGAAAAAATAACAGGAAATATTACCCATCAGTGCCCTATTTAATTATAGCAGCTGCAGGCTGATCGTATTCCCCTGGTGCTAGATGAACAATATAAACCATTTAAGGAGTAAAAGCAGAAAATGCCAAACAAAAACAAAAAAAAATTTCCACCATATCCTGTCTTGAACGAGCACGGAAAGGAGTCATGGTAGTGGAGGAGTGAAGGAGTGAAAACAATAGGGACCTGTCATTCTTTGGGGATGAGGGAATAACAAATTCTCCCTGCAGCGCAGACACCCTTCATCCCCCCGTCCCAGGGCATCCACGGTTGAGCTGGTGACGTAAGGCGCAGTCGGATCTGCCGGGGAAGGGTGTGAAAGGGGAAAGGTCCTCTAAGCCTGAAGCTTTCCTGCTCCCTATTGTCTCCCTGACAACCTGCCTTCAAGTGGAAAAAAACGTATTTATGAGGCACGTTAAGAGTGACAGAAGACAACGAGTCGGGAAAGAGGCGTTAGATAACGGGAACAAAAGCAGGAAACCGAATGGCTGAAGACTGTGATAAGACACCTTTTAAGATAACAGACTAGACATCTTTAAGGTGACGGGAAAACATATTTTACCGCTAAAGCTGTGATTCTCGAGGTGGAGAACAGAGCCGCTGCAGCTCACGAACAACAATGGGAAAAATATGCGGTGGAACAAAACTGAATGAATATGACAAAGACGTGACCGATGCTGTCATTGTTTCACTAAGATTCAACTCCCTTCAAACAGTACATGAAGCATCAGAACAAGACTGAGAACCTGCACACTGAATTAATCTTCATGCTACAACTGGAGAAGACTTCCTGTTTATAATGGTGTCTGCTGCTCGACTGCTTAATCACCTGCCATATGCACGTATATAAAGAGATCTGAGCTGCAGTGAAGGTAGACCACGACAGTGAAATCATAGTGTAACACTAGTTATAGCAGAAGAAAAATATCCCAACAGAGACTTTGCTGCCATCTCCTGACAAAACCTAGACATTAAAAAAAAAAACGACAAATACACACACGAACACGACAAGTTTCATTAAACGAACGTTGTTTTAATCCGCAGAAACAGTTTTACAAATGTAATCTGTACACAACGTGTTTCGAGTGCATCTATGGGCAGTACAAAGGGACATTTTCACAATCATACCCTATATTATTTTTTCATTGCCTATGTAACATAACGTAAGTGTGACAGCTAAGAAAGAAAACAAGCCATTATAAAACAGAAAGTACATTAAAACAGGCAACAGAGGAAAAGGCAGTATCACATACTTTATGACATGTATCTCTGTGATTCACTATTTCAAATTAAGGTTGATTAGTTTCCTAATCGCCTGCTTTGGAGCAGTGTGGTGTGTCGTTAGAAAGAAACAAACAATAAGGGAGTAAATGATGCCTTTACCCCGTTTAGGTGTTCTTGAACTATTCTTACTGCTTTTGTCCTTTTCTTGGATTCTGGGACTTCTAATCATTCCCAAGACACCTGCAGCTAACAACTGGATCACTGCATGATTTCTGCAGTTAAGATTAAGAAAAATCAATCACTCGTCTATTTTAGTACGGACATAAATGTCTGTGCAGTTGGCAACTTACCAAACGCCTTGGTTATCCTTAGATCTAGACCTACATCCCAAATAATACATGAATTACAGCAGCTAAGAGAAAAAAAAATGGCCATGATGTGTAGGAAAAACCGAAACGCGTGCGTGTGGATTTCACAGAGAAGCGAGTGTCCCATTTTAAACTGTTGCCTCAATGTCCTGGGGGTCGTCCCCCTCCAGCAGGCTGTAAGATGCATGACTCTGGAAAGGCCTTTGTAAAGGGTGAGCCAGAAGTTTGGCCATGCAATTGTGCAGCTCAATGGCGGGTCCGCTTAGGGAAACCTCAAAGCGATAACACATGCCCTTTGAGTCCAGGTTACTGAAAGAGGTGTAATTGTCCTGGAGAAAAAGCAAATACTCAGTTTAAGAGTATGCAAGAGAATATCAGACGAGACAGTGTAAAACAGCTTATTACATACAGAATCAAAAGGCCAGTGCTGGTTTTTAGTGTCAGTACAATAGTTTTGTCATCACTGGGTGCGAACACAATGTGGAAACAAGAGCAGAAAAGGGTTTGCAAGTGAGTCAGGTGTGCAAAAGCTCCACAGCCCAGAGTTCAGCATCACTGTCTTGCAATGTGCAGAAAATTAAAAAAAAAAAAAAAAAAAAGACAAGCTTGGAGGTGTAGATGGTTCATTCTTTCAAATATATTTTTTGGGGCTTTTTAGTTTTTAATGAGATGGGACAGTGGAGAGAAGACATGAAAGCTGGGAGACAACGCAGGGGACGACATACAGTAAATTGCCTCAGAACAGACCTCTGCAAGAGCTTTAAAGCATATGTCTCGCTTCCTCAACCCAGTAACTACAGCAGTGCCCCCGATTCACATTTAACATGCCACTGAGGCTTTTCAAACATGCTGAACACTGAAGAGAAACAAGGACATACTGTACGTTTAGTCAAGTAAAGGTTTAGGATAATCATTTATTCAAAGGTTACAACCTATACTCACTGGACCTTGTTGGAGATTGGTTGTCTCAGCTGTCTTAATCCTTTGGGTCACTGATTCAACAAAACGCTGGAAACATTTCTCTGAGTTTTTGGTCCATCTTGACATGACAGCATCACGCCGTTGCTGCAGAGTCATCGCGGAAATCTCCCGTTCCACCACATCCGAAAGGCCAACGCGCTCTAACGGTGGAGCAGTTTGATGGCAGTGATCTCATCGTCACGTTCAAGAAACCAGCTTGAGATGATTTAAGCTTTGTGAGATGGTGCGTTACCCTGCTGGGAGCATCCATCAGAAGATCGGTTCACTGTGGTCATCAAGGGATGGACCCGGTCAGCAACAATACTCTCAACATTTAAACGATTCTACTAAAGGGACCAAAGTGTGCCAAGGAAATATTCCCCACACTCCAATCTTCCAATTTTCTCCAATTTTGTTGAACCTGTGTGAAGTGTAGCCTCAGTTTCCTGTTTGAAACTGACAGGAGCTGCACCTGGTGTGACCTTCTGCTGTTGTAGCCCATCTACTTCAACATTAAACACACTGTGTGTCTGCAAGGCACAAAAACCACGTCATGTTTAAAGTGACTTCAATCAGCCACTACGCTGACATGTGATTGGCCGATCGGATATTTGCATTAACAAGCAACTGATCGCGTGCACATAAGAAAGTAACCAATGAGTGTATAGTGTGTGTGGTTTGTGTAATACTTGGTCCCTGAAGAGTTTGTTCTCAGTAAAGCACTCACCCAGAGTGTGCCATTACTGTGTCATCTTATCGACTGAACTAACTTGCATATTTTATCTTTATCACGAGTTATTTTATGTTCTCCTGTCTTCTTATTCCTCATGTTACTAATAATCCACACTTTTCCCCCTTTGGTAACACAGTAACTGCATCGCTGTGCCACAGCATGAACTATCAAGCTTGTTTGACTCCTTTAACCACCAGACCAGTGACAGTCTAAGGCTGCAGTCAGTTTGAGACTGGATACTATTCGATGCTATCATTTATGAACTGAAACCTCTGATGAATGTTTCCAGCACCTTGTTGAACCTGTGCCACAAAGATTTAAGGCAGTTCTGAAGGTAAAAGGCTGTCAAACCTGGTACTAACCTGGTACATCGAGCTGCTGCACACAGTTTAAACCAATAACCCTCCATCACCAGCTTCTGCACTCACCCTCCAGCTGGTCTCATCCCCCTGCTCTTCCACCCCGTTGTGCAAATAGACCACATCGAAGAAAAAATATGGCGACTGCAGCATTTTCTGTGACAGGACAGAGAAACACAAAGTGCACAGTCAGGAACAGGTTCCACGTGTAAAAACTAAAATACAGACACAAAGAGAGATGCCCCATCAGTGCTGTACTTACACTAACAGCCTCAGATGGGTTGAACTGCAGCTGGCCAGCATGACGGCTGTAGATAAGCACAGTCCGCATCACATACGGAGGCGGGATAGTCTGAACATTCTCCATCAACGGCAGCTCGATTTTCTGACGTCTGCAAAGGCACAAAATGAGCAAACGGCTCAGTTGAAACATTTATGTGTTTAGAAGCTAAAAAACTCATATTTTTAATCAAATTGAGACAATTTACTGCAGATCTTTTACTTACATGACATTGAGGAGATCTTCCAGGTCTACAAAAGGGCAGTTAAGGGTTGAAACCAAACATTTAGAAGTTACTAGCATTTTTTGTCAATTTCAGTAAAAGGATACTGAAGGACTCGCACACATTGGTCTCCAGGTCATACAAACAGCTGCACAGCTCCCTGGGATCAGAGGTAAAGCCTGACAGCTGAGATATGTCCACAGATGGATTAAATGACGTTACATTAGGGAAGTGCATTCAACCGCCATAGAAAAAAAAAAAAAATCTAGGAACTACATGATCATACCCAAACAAATGGCTGAGTCTTCTACATTTTTTTAGAGGTAACATATAAGACAAAGAGCATCCCAACAGCTCTTGTACTCACCCACAGGGCGTCATCGTTGACGACCACCAGAGCAAACTCATGCCGTTTGTCAATCTTGTGTTTTGTTCTGACAAACATCTCAATCATCTTCTGGGATATGTTCAGAGCATTTGTTTTAGACCTAGGTTGAAAAACAGTCAAATTAGGCGGTGAAACTCTGACGACGGACAATGAAGTTTTTACCATGCAGCCGCCTACCCGTTAAATGACTCCAGCTTTGGCAAAGACATCTCTTCAGAAAGATCTAAGCAGATAATCTGTCATAAACGAGAACAACTGACAATGAAAATGACTATTTTTTTTCTTGTGACCTTCAAAAATCAGAAATGTCAAGTGGACCCACCACTTTCTCTGGGCAGTTTACGCGGGGCACTCTGAGCTGATACTCTGCCGGTGAAGGGACGGACGTGGTGAGTGTGGGCTGCTGCTGCTGTGTGGACTTTGGCCTGTCTTTGGTTGACACGGCCGTAGTGGACAGCGGTACCGCAGCACTGGCTGCAGCAGTCGCACCGGCGACGGCAGCGGGAGCTACAGCCTGAGCTGTAGACACTGAGATGGTTGCGGTGGAGGAACTTGGAGGGCTGTCGCTGGTCGAGGCCTCCCCTTCTCCCTCCACACGACTTCCCACGGCAGGCTGAGATATGCTGGGGTTCCCATTACCTCCGAGGCTGCCAGTGCTGCTGCGTCGGTCCTCAGCACCCTCGGGGTTGGAGCGCGTACGAGGTCGGAGCTCTACGAGACGCTCCTCTCCATCTGCTGGGCCGGGCTCGGGTGTGTCCATTGATAAAGGAGGAAGCTAGAGAAGTGGAGGTGGTGAGGTGAATTTAGATAAGTTATTCTGGGTCTCAAAGATTGCTAGCATTTAACAGGTGATGGAATCACTTGACATTAAAAGGCTGGTATAATATATTTTTAACTTTGCTTGCTGTCCATCCTTCACAAAGACCAACAAATGAAAATCCACCTAAAATCCTAAACACGGGCTTCTCATAAACTGCAAACACCGCTTGTCCCTATCTTACAGAGGGCAGATTTACACCAGACCACCACACAACCATTTACATCAACTTTAAAATCCCATTTCTACTTTCAGTACAAACTCAGTCCAGTGTAAAGTTCATTTTACACAAAAGGACTGCTTCTCTACGTGTTAGCTCGAGTGTAATGTGTAGATAAACGCGGTAGTGTATATTTACGGGAAATATTATTAGTTGGAAAAGGCTTCAGTCACTGCGACCAGAAAACCTGACAAAGTGCTAAAAGCCACAGCAGACAGAGCAGCTGATGCTCCACGACTGTAGCAACCTTAGCCGTTAGCATTAGTTAGCTTTAACTAAAACAAATACGTCAAAGCAGTCACTCTGTGAACTAAAGTAGAACTTCTACATTTGAAAGAAGAAGAACACACACTTACTTAATTATTATGACAGGTCGTGTATTTATATACGGTAAAAACTCATTGAGGACTGAGAAATATTCCAACAACGAGCTAACAATTTTGAACGGACACTTCCTCAACGGAAATGATACAACCAGAAACTAGAACGGGTACAATGGAATTGTGGGTAATGAAGTTTATGAATTGTGGTGCGCAAAAAACTGTTTTACTGACCTAATAATATAGTTTTCACTGCAGTAGTAGTAGTGGTAGTATCATAAAAAGCTCTGTTTGACTCCACAGATACTGTCATGCATAAGTGATCGATTGATTCATTGATATATTGAGTTTATTCTACCGCATTGAGTCGTTTACTATATTTCTGCCAACCCTGGTGTGCAGAATGTGTCCAAAAAAATAAACAGATAACTTTTTTTTCACGTATATATCACATTATAACCAGATAGGATAGTTCACACCCCCTTGGTCATAATCAGACATGGAAGCACACTGCGGACAAAACAGGAAAGGACTCAGAGTGAAAGGGAATGGGTGGGGATGACTTTTCCACTTACTTCACCCATCACACAAAACAGTGTTAGGCAGACATGGGGAGAGCAGACTTATTACAGAGACTGACTGACTATTGGAAAATATAATTACACAAAATAGTAGGAGTGAAGAAAACAGCTCCTCATTTTGTCTTTTTTTTTTTTTTACACACATCATAAACTGAGTCACTTCTGCACTCACACAGATCAGCGAGCATGGAGGTAAGTTATGATGAAATGTTTGAGCGACTGTTTTGAAGGTGTAGTGAGATTTGGAGCAACATAAATCCAGTAAAGCTCATGTCATGTGGCACAGTATATGAGTTTGTTATGCAGTTCAGAGCTGTCATTGGTAAACGCCTAATGCAGATGTCGCATGTTGCTCCAACATGCCCCATAAGGGAAGAACTGCTGTTTGCAGAACTGCTGCACCACCATAACAGAGACTTTTAAATGATTTAATCTGCACCATCGATAAGACAGAGTAGGACATTTTACTGTTGTTTGAAAACTAATGTGCACTTTGCACATTACTAATTAAATCCACAAATTTGAAATCAGAGAGTTGGTCTGACAGTAAATGTAAGGTCTCTATTCCCCCTTTTCATGCCTAAATGACTTTTCTCTGACACCGACTGAGAATAGTTTGATAATGAGGATAAGGAATTTCAAGTATGTTGCCAACTCTGGCCTGCACCATATATACATGTGTTATTAAAAAAGGTGTATGTGTTTAATTGTTAAAACGTACATTTTCATTCTACATCTAATTGTAGTTATTCGGTAATAAAAGAGTTAGATTTTGTTCTGATTCAACATTTTGTGTCCGAGAGATTTGTCCAGCGTTCTTCATGAAAACAATAGATGGTTTGGTCCACAAATATTTGCTTGGCAGGAAGTTGGATGTCAGGATGTTTTAGTTTCCTCCTTTTCCGTTGCTCAGAACAATAGCTGCCAAACATGTTTGGCTCAATAGCGTAACAGATTTTTAATGCTGATACACTATAAAATTAGATTATTTTGCTGTACTCGCTGAAAGGTGTTTGTTCACAGGAAGAAAGTAGGCTACATACATCGGGTGTGATGTGTGTTATTATTGGTGCACGCAGAAGTGAAAGATTGCAGAAATATACAGAAAAAATATAGCAAAAAACCAAATTAGTGGGTCCACCAAGTTATTTTTTCTTTCAGTCCAAACACGACTCCATGTTTCTGTAGGATTTCAGGCGAGGCAGATGTGACAGTCTGGATACAGGGTCAAGGTGTGACAAGGAGGCGATGAGCCCGAGTGACTATATCCCCCTCTACCACGAGGGCTGTGACCCTGCAGTCATCCTCGAGCCTACACCAGCAGAGCTGGCTCAGTGTGAGGCTGAAGTGGGCACGCTGCTCAACATCATTGCTGAACTGAACAAGAAGATGGGGTCACTAAAAGCTCCGAGGTAAGCGAGGCGCGCGGCGCGACGGCTGGATTTTTACTGCAGCATCACCTTTGGCTCGACTTTGACTTGAATACTAATGCCATCCTTACAAGACACCTGAAATCTGTGGATTTGTATTCATCCTTGTGGGCAATACCACACATATTTTCACATTAATAGGGAGTTTCATATTCAACTTATAGCTCGTCTAAACGCACTACTCTTGCAGTGAACCAGATGACACGAGACCACCGGCTCCATCCAGGCCTCTGGTTCCAGATCTTCTGTCTCACCGGCTCGTTAGAAGCAGCCCAGAAAGACACAGCGCAACATCTAAACCTCCGCTGAATGACCAAGGTTGGCGTTACCATAGCATCACTCTTTAATCAGCAGAACTTATCACTTTGGATGCCATGCACTGTATTCACGCTGTCTTTCATCCAGTCCAGAAGCTTCCACCGAAGAGAACATTAATATTTTATGTTTATGTTCTTTATTGCATATTTTATATTTGTTAGAGCATCATATAGTGCATATCGCCCTGTAACATCCCTGCACCTTTGCTTTTTATCCACTAGGAGGCAGTGGTGTTGTCTGGAGCAAACTGCAGGAGGTTTTATCATCAGTGGAGGACTCCATCAGCTTCAGAAGGACCTGGGCCGCCCCCATCACAGCTTCTGACCAGGAAAAGCACAGAGAGCATCTGAGAGCAGCGCAAGAGAACTGGGTTAAAGCCAGCCAGGTATAAGTTAAAAACAAATAAAAATAATCACAACTAAAATATCTATTAAGTAATTTTTACAGCTGCTAAGCCCAAGAAAAAAGAGCTTCAGGTCGATATACTGGCTCTTCTTCTTTCATAAAAAAAAAAAAAAAAAAAAATTAATAAGGG
>VUQG01024576.1:0-10630 GCA_015106755.1 Etia nguti | reverse complement strand
ATGTTTTTTTTTTTTTTAAAAAAAAAAAAAAAAAAAAAATTCAGCAAGGATCAGTTTATGAGAAAAAAATGTCATTGTTCAGACTATCTTTAGACTCCCATCAGTCCCTTTCGTGATCCTGTTTCATTTCTGACAGATATTGGAAGAGATGGAAAGAGAATTTGGGATTTCATGCCCGTCGAGCTTCCCAAGAGACCAGTACCAGGAAGACACGCTGGATGGGGACAAACAGGAGTCTGCTCTCAGAAGCCCGCCACAGAGCAGCATCAGCCAGGTGGAAGAGGAGAAGAACAAGGTGGGAGAAGGTCTCGTTCGATACACTAAACACTACATGCATTTACAGTTAAACCCAGTTTAGGAGACTGACAAGAATCAGTGCAGCTGCCTTTCTCCTGTGTTTCAGCTGGTTGGTCTCCATAAAGCCTGGAGGTCTGGTGGCCACATTCCTTCCTACCGGTCCACTGCTGGGGCCCTAAGTCCAGACTGGGCCCCGCCTCCCTATCCCGGTTCACCTTTACTCCACAGGAGAGCCAACAGAGCTGTGACGCCTCTGACCGTGGGTGGGGATGGATCTCCACTGGGATCAGTTAACTCAGGCAGTCCCTGTCCCAGCCCCCTCAGCCTGGAGTCTGAGACAGAGCGGCTCAACAGGTGGGAGTGATTAGCAGCTTAGAAGGTTTAGGAGTTATAAATAAAAATAAAAACTCTACTACCACATTGTTGATTCACGTTGTCCCTGTATTTACATGTATGTAAAGAAAGACACAGATACAGTTTTTATTGACCCGTTCACTTACTAGACTTATTACTATATATTCTTATGACCTCCTACAGCTCATTTAAAGATTCAGGTAGTACCTCATGTAGATATCTGTAATAGGTACAATGGTTCTTATCGCCTTTCTGCTCTAACAGAGTACTCAAAGCATTTTATACAACATGCCACATTCACCAGTGCTTTCTATTTAACATTCACACTCAGACTTGAGATTAGTATCCTGCCCAAGGATAATTGGCATACAGGCTGGAGGAGCCAGGGATCAAACCACCAACCTTGCAATTAGTAGATGATCTGCTCTACCTCCTGAAGACCGCCTCAAAGTGCATATAAGGGTCAAATCTCAAATCTCACTGACCTGATTGATGATGTAATTGCTGAAGTTTAACTCAACCTATCAAGTAAAGTGGCTTCTTCCTTAATGACATGTATTATTTTGATCATTAAAGCCGTTTCACTCTTAATCCCGTCATCCTCACTCACTTTACCCCAGATGCATCGAGAGGCTGAAGGCCAGAAACGAATGTCTCACTGCAGCTCTGGAGCGAAGGAAAGGAGAGTCGGAGCAGATCAATCTCACGCTAAACAGACTTGAGTCCGACTGCTCGGCCCTGCAGATGGCTCTCAGATACTGGTACAAATAAATATTTCTGTCTGTGTCAACGCTTGACGAGTTCGTTTTCACCTGTCAGAAACCATCAGCACGCACAGGTCGGTTTAACAGTATTAGCAAGGTCACATTTTGTCTTTTGTGACTGACAGTGAGGAGTGTGAAGAGGCCTACGGCGAGCTACTGTCGCTTTATGATGCCAGGAAGCAGCAAGGCAGTCCTCAGCAGAGTGTCTCAGCAGGTGATGGAATACCAAGTTTTAATACTGCTCGCACCAAAGGGCACTCAGACACTGACATGTACAATATATGCCTTTCAAACGTGCATCAGACACAGTTGGGTTCTCTCTTTTTTCCCCATCATCAGAGCCAGTCAGTGACAGACAGGACCCAGACAGTCCATTAGCTCAGCTGAGGAAAATGGGAACTGAAGAGCTGTCCACCTCCTTCTCAACAGCAGGGGTCACAGAGGAGACGGAAACACAGAGTCACACAGGGCAGAGGTGATGTTTTAAAACGCTTACACACAACAAAGCTAACAAAAGAGTTCGAGATCACAGCGTAGGAACTTCAAATATGCAAATTTCTTGGGCTGCACTTTTGTCAGCTTGTTCACTGCAAGTAACCCCACAGGACGCCCGAGCCCGAGGATCGGGAGGTGGCTCTCCGACAGCAAATTGAGCGCCTGAAGAGGGACCGGGCAGCCATTTGCCTCCCTAAGCCAGGTCCGGGAATAGAGGCCAAACTGAGCCCACCTGGACAAAGAGGGGGTCACATGACTAAAGACAAACCTGCTGATAACAAGAAGGAGAAGGCGTCCCTGTTTTATGAACTGATCTCAGTCAGGGTATGACGTACATTACAATCACACCATGCCCAGGAAAAAATATAAAAGCACGCAAAAATATGGATGCAAAGACATTATGAGTGGCACTGAGATTTATTCTATAAAAGGAGTAAAATATTTATATTGCATACTTTAATAAAACACTGTTTGCATAGTACTCTAAATACACATACAGGATATAGTGGATGGAACACCATCAACTGAGTGTTCCCGTATTATCATCGAATATACTGATTGTCCTCTATAATCTAAACCTTCACTGAGTTCCTAATAACTCAAACATAAAGCCAGAAGACTACAAAAGTGCAAACCAGCTGAACAAGACAGAGTTTCATGAATTTACATGTAAACAAAAAAGAAAAATCATGGGACACAACATCAGGATATTCTAAAGAAATCTTCACGCACTGACAATCTGAGGTTATATTTATCAAATCAATAGAGGAACCCAAGCTGGGCATTTGTGCCTCTAAAGCTGATATGTAAAATGACCCCACTTTATCTTTCACTATCATGTTGCTGCCATTTACTCTTTAAATACCCCGAGTTATGGCTTAAACGTTTTTGTTCAGGAGGAGATGTCAGATCTGCGAGCTTTAATCCGCCTCAAGGAGAAAGAGCTGAGGTGTCTGGAGTGGAGTTTAATGGGCCAGAAGGCTCAGGGAGCAGCTGGAGTTTTCATCCCAGAAAGTCTCCAAGAGGAGGTGGAGGCTCATAAGACTGAACAACAGGTAGGATACACTCCCGCAGCAGCAATCCAGACAGGGTTTTTTTTTTCTCCTTTCTTTTTTTTTCAAATTGGAAAATAATACAAAGTCAAGGTGAAACGAGCAAGAGGGAGCAGGACGCTGGTCTACTGTGACAGACCCGATTCAAATATGGGTGCCCCACGTGGGAAATCACACATCTACAAAAGCAGAATCCCTCCAGGCCAGGAAGGATATTTTGGTTCTACAAGGTCTTCTGCTGAGCTGTCCTGTCACTGCAGCACAGATTCATACCGCGCCATGCATCTCTGTCATTGTAAAATGACAAAGAGTGGAACAGCTCCTTCAGCTTTCCATGACCCCGTGATGTTAATTTGCACTGGCTGTTTGCCTCCAGATTACAAATTTGAATAGGTTCCAAACTTCATGTGCTGCACGCTGCCTGGTTTCTGCAGACTGTATCCTGTTTGGCTAGTTCGCCCAAAATGCTCCCGTGTACATACAGACGTCTTAAGCAACTAATTTTGCTCAGATGGAGAAATTAGACCCAAGTATTATGTGGCTGATATGGTCAATGATAAAAACAAATGATGTGAAGTTTCAGAATCAGAATACATTAGAGGAACGTATGTGGTCACATCGCTCCAAGACAGTAAGAAGAGTAACTGACCACAGGCAGGAATGGTTTCCTGTGTCGTCCAGAGGTGCGTTTGGATAATCTCTGTCTCTCACTGAACGCACTTCTGTCACTGGCCAGCACATCATGTAGTGGGTGGGAGGTATTGTCCAGCATTGTCCTTGTCCTGGAAAGGAAACTTTATTCTTTAGCTGACCTGCTCACAGCAGGGTGTAAGGGAACACTGCATCATGACAATCTGAAAAGCCTTGGAGCCACAGCTTTAGATTAAAGTGCACATACACTAGAAGAGAAGTGAATGGAAGAGACCTTTGGGACTTTGGGCATTATCCTAACTGAACGTTGTGTTTCAGAGGCTCTGTGAGAATCCAACGAAGCTCGGTTGCGAAGGGGACATCGCTGGTTATAGGACAAGACCCATTCTGAAAGAGCTGCAGGCGGTCCTGCAGAGGTGAGGGTTGGATTCTGTCTTTTCCATACTTAATGGTGTTATATGGCCTCTATATAGAAGCACTTTAGCTCTTGACAACTTTTGGTTTCGTGTCTTAACGATAAAATCTGATAATAATAATGATAGCAATTATCTGGATGTTGAATATTGGACGTACTTGAATATAACCAGGTTTGAAAATGCGTCATACGTCTCAGACATCTCTTGGCCGGTTTTGAACTGTTGCTTAGGAACGCTGCAGACTTTGCACATAAAGAATTTCTAGCTGTTTCTCTCCACGAGGTGCTTCAGAGAGCACCTTTTTCTCTTCTGACCTAGAGTGCTGAATACTTTTAAATAAAGCACTCCTGTTGATACAATGCGTCACAGCGGCTCTAAGGCCAAGGACGCATATTAAATATGAGTCTGTGAGTAAACATCTTTTGTGCTTCCAGCAAAATGAATAACCTCACAGCATGTTTTCTCCACTGACCTCACTATTTCTTTTTCCAGGGAGCAAGCCTTGAAGAAGCGGCTGGCTTTGGTCCATGAGTCACTGAACGCGGCCGTCTCAGACAGTTCCTCCCACAGGAGGGACAATGCAGAGCAGATAGCTCGCCTCACACAAGCTCACAGGTGAATGGAATAAGAAAGCTGCTGAATATACTTCTTTGGTGTTTGTTCATCAGGCCCTTTGTGCTCATCTTGAGTCAAAGTTAAAAAGTCATCTGGATCTTTTCATCGCAGCAAAGCCTTGAGTTCGTACCGTCAGATACGGAGGAAGTATCGGGAACAGGTGTGGCGGCTGGAGCAGAAATTGGCGGCCTCGATGGAGAGTCGACACGGCCAGAGCGGAGCTGCAAAAGCTGCAGAGGAAGCCTTGGAGTGGAGGAGGGAAGAGACTGTTTTATAAGACATCAAGTCTTCGTTGAAAGCCATCTCGACATCCATATCTTAATCACATCAGCTACATGTATAAATATGATGAATATAGCTTTCTGCTTTTATCTATTTTATATTAGATGCTTATACTTTTAGCCTTTTTCTGGGCCTGTAAAGAATATCTATTTATCTAGTAATTATTAATGACATCCAGCACTTTCTTTGGCTCTTGGGGGATAAAACATAAAACATAGAAAACACTGTGATTTCTACCTTTTTCGATATTTGTAAGATTTATCAAAAAACTGAATTGCACTCTAAAGCTTCGCTTCTCTAAAAGGATTCACACGTCACAAGACACATTAGACAAACAGCTGGGACTCAAAGACTGAGCCCACTGAAGGCCTCTGGACTGATCTCAACAGTGCACGCGTCCATTTTCCTGTAAATGCCAACTCTGTGAAGCTGCTGCCCGTCATCCTTCCTTTTGCGACCGAACAGGGTTAGTAGTCGACATAGTAATGTGCCTACTTTGTCATTTTCTAAGCCTCGCTTCACTCTCATATGTCTAAACTTACCTTGTGTATAGTTATCGTTCAGGTATCTGGAAATATCTGCCTTGTACATTTGTGCCTTAATCCCAATATACTGAGGAACACGTTCCTGGATAAATAATTACATTGTAAGTAAATGTAAGTAGTGCACAATTTTTATGTAAATTTTAACAATAACCTGCAACACTCCCAGTGAACTAGGTTTGAAGTGGGTTTAATAAACACATTGCAATGTGGAGAGAAGCATCCCAGCCAGAACACTAGGATCATCTCTGAATTGTGGCCACCAACTTTAACACAGAAGTAATTCTGATTGCATAAGTAAACACTTTGTGTCTCCTTCCCTGTAAAATACCCAGAAGAAATCATTCCATAATACAGTCTACACCCTGAAAAGTATGGCATACCTATGGTGCTTGTTTTTCTGCTAAATCACCAGGAAATGACACGGTATTTAAATTTACTTGCAATATAATTATTTCTTTACTCGTTACCTCTTTATTCTAGTTTACCTATTTATTTGTATTTGTTGGTAAATATTATTACATTAGAATTATTGTGAATAGGATTTTGTGGCGAAAAATGAATTTAAGACATTTTTGAATAAGGCAGTAACATGTGGAAAATGTGCAATGCTGTGCATACTTTCCAGATGCACTGTATGTTGAGGAAATATGTTGGGGGTTTTTTATTATTATTTCTAAATTCAGTGGATTGACCCTTTAAGACCCCAGCTTACTGAGCTTCTCACCTTCTTTGTCACCCACTCATTCATATTTCAATCTCTCTGCCTTTACTCTTTATTTCCTCCCCCTCCATCTTCCCTGCTCTCATCTCTCACCCCCCTCCCTCTTCCAGTTGACACTGCGCCCTGACCTGCTCGAGCCAGTTAGCTGCAGCTGTGACTGCCGGTCAGGAGGTTAAGGCAAAGGTTGAGTGTCACACCCACAGGGTCACAGCGATGCCTGCCTGTTGTGTTAGGCTGTGAATGGAGAGTTCACAGTGCCAGACGAGGTGGCGAGCCCCTGACGCTCTGACTCCTGCCTGAGCTCGCCCTTTCCCGAGCAGAGGTCACCGGAGAGGGCCCGTCCTCCCGCTCCCCCCGTGCCTCCAGGTCACCATCGCCATTGTTGTAATAGCTGCCATTAGAGCAGATGATACAATTATCTTTCCATTTTGTGTTGCCACTCTCTAAGATCTGTGTTAAGCTTCTGAGTTCATCAAAGGTTTTTTTTCGATGACACGATTGTTGTAACCTCTGTGTGACTCTTGTGTCAAAGGCAACGCAATAAAGCAAAATGTCTCTTGGAAAGAAAAGGATTTTTTTTCTTTTGTTTATCCTCGAAGGTTGAAAAAAGTATTCAGATGTTTTATCTTTGTACCTAAAAGCACTCTATTAAAAGTCCTGCAATCATAAAATCATCTTTCAATCATCAAAATAAAAGTAGTGGCAGTTTATTCATTTTAAACAGCGTATTATTTTTTAATACATTCAACACCCAAATATCTTGCCACTCTGGCAAACTGGAGTAAAATGTATATTTTCATTTAAAATATACTAACATAGTGTAACTGCAGTAATCATTTAATATACTTTGTTAGATTATTACTGACTGATTTGAGAAATGCACACACAGAATTCCAGATCTGGTACATACAACAAAAAAATGTCTGATTTCGGTGATCAATAAATGCATTTATATTTGCTGTTGTTGGGCTCCTGCTAATATCCTCCTTTCGTTATTTAAAGATGTGTGAATTACGTTAGCTCGCCTAAAATGTTTTTATTCTTTAAACAATACTGGGGCCAACCAAAATGCACAATTTGAAACATTTTTAATAAAATAATAAAAATGACCTTCAAGATTGACCCATTTCTGACCCATTCACAGTCTACAAACATACAGAAAAAGATCTATAATGACTACAGCTGTCTCTTCTGGCTGTTTTTGTGTGCATGTAAAATCCTAATTGAATTCATTTGCAACATAAGTACAAAGGAGCAAAAATAAATTAGTTCAATGTAATGTTAAACACCTGTGCACTAATGCAGTTTTCCACCATTAAAAAGTGAGAAAGGGTGAAAGGTCTAATCTAATCTAGCTCTTGATAAAGTGATGGCTGATACGTGCGCGCTAAAGCATGAAGTACAGTTTTGCAAAAGTGCACTCCCAAAGGATGTGAGATTAGAAAGTCAAACAAAGACCATGAGAACCGAGCGATTAGCCCGAACAGTCTCATCTGTTAACATTTAGGCTCCATATTTCTGGACACACTTCTACCCCCACATGTAGTAGCCTCCACTCAAGCCTGTGGATAGCGGCGTTTTTTTTTTAGTGCCTGGGAAAAATACCCAAACCATTATTAGACAAAGACAGCGGCTGTCAATTAGTGTGGGGGTGGACACAATCACACATGCACATACGGAGATGGGGGTGGAGGGGTGGGGGGTGGTGACCCATGGATATTAGGTCAAGTCATCTACTCTCTGCATCCCTTCCTGCATTTTAATAATTTGTCCCTTTGTACGCTTTATAAAGAGATCACACCCTGCACCTTCAAGCCTGTACCTCTTCTTTCTCAAACCCATTAGCTCACCTACCGCAACCACTCCATCGCCTGCTCTCTTTACTCCTCTATTCTCTGCTTTGTGCCATAGGACACTGGCTCGCTGACCTGACATGTCACTCCTGAGCTTTCTGACACCAGCCGGCCCATCGGAGAGGTCAGGAGCATGATGGAGGGTGCTTTTGGCACGGCGGAGCGCAAAAGAGATTTGACCTCAATCAAACTGCCTATCACATCTGCTTTTGTGCTCACACACACTCAGATAATGAGATCAAACAGCTCAGGCCAGCAGCCCATCGCACCGCTGAGGCCTACAGATAAAGACTGAAATCTTGTTGCGCATTATAAGTCCACTTAGAGGATTTTCATGCTTTTATAGGATTGCATGCGTGCCTGTCAGCAGGTTGAGAAAGCTGTTTCGATTGACAAATTCAGTTAAGATCAGTGTTTCACTGTGCTTCGATCAGAGCTAAAGCTTTAATGGAAACAGTTTCCACATCAGAAAAATGAACAAAAACAAGATTTTAAGGTCATTTTTACAATGTGCTTCTGTTCTAATGTGGTTTTCTGTACAACGCAATTTTCGGCTCTGCAGTTTAGGAATCATGAGTCCAACAGTATGTGATTTATTGTAATGCTTTGTTTCTTCTTGGAGCATATACTGTATATCAAGTACATGTGGTTAAAATTAGAAATGCACAGGCTTCATCTGAGAGAGTGCACAACTGTTTTTATAATGCTGGTATAAAGGAAGCCAGAACTACAAAATCCTGCTAATCTTATATCATGCAGGAAGAGAAATCCTTAAGTCCTTTTTGATGCAATAAGCAGACTACTATCTCCTGCTTCTTCTGGCATCCCCATCTTCTCTAACAGTACCAATTCCATCCATTTTTGCTTATCCTTATCAGGGAGCAAAAGGATAAGTGGCTGGACCCTATCCCAGCTAACTCAGGGTGAGAGTATTTTGTAGATGCCCAAGCACCGTATCTTCATCTACTCGTGCTGATTTCATGTTCATGTTCTGCAAACAATCTTAAAACCATCAGGTGCCGATTGTGTTTGAATCAGCATTAGACTGGTTTTCATTTTACCACACAGAATTTTCTTTTTTATCACCATTAATCACTGTTTGTTGGAAAAGGCTACTTTGTCCTGTGGAGTTCCACAGGGATCAGTTTGGGGACCTATACTGTTTAGCTTGTATGTTGTATAATTAAGTCATTTAAATAACGTTTTTAACCATATTTGTACGCAGATGACATCCATCTCTCCTGTTCTTTCCAACCTAACAAACTTTCCAAACTTGCTGTTTGACTGCCATCAGGTCTTGGTTAAATTGGTGGCTAAATCTAGCTTATGTGACCTTGAGGTTATCCTGAACAGTTTTCGTCTTTAGACTGTCAGGAAGCTGAATCAGCCCTCATTTATTCATCACAGAAACATTGCTGAATTAAGGCGTGTTAATTCTAAAGTGGAACTGGTGGAAACTGTTCATACTTTTATCTTTTCTCCTTTGGATCATTGCAACTCTCTATTTACCCGTCTTAACAAATCATCTGTTCAAACTGGATCGGCACGTCTTTTAACCAATTCAGGAACGAGATCTCTTCAGTTTTAAAAAACTTTTTCTCTCTTTAGTCTTGTCTCCCTTTTAACTTTAGAGACACATTTTTAAAATCTTGTTTTAACCACTCCAGTATATCTCAGAGCTTTTACTGACCTGTTCTTCCTACCAGTCTGTTGGGTCTTCAGAGCAGATTACTGCGCCAAACATATAAAGAAATTCAAAATCACTTTAAGGAATATTTGTCTCACCTTTATCTGTTTTATTTCTTTTTTCTATTGCTTTATTTGTCTATGAAGGGTGCATTATAAATTTACTTACTTCAATAAACTTCACATTTTCACCTGGTCGTCTACACACCACACCGACAGGTGGTTTGGTGCTTTCGATATCAGAGCAGAATTTAACTTGGGGGCCGACCTCAGCTAAAAGCGTCCCAAACCACCCTCCTCTGGACAATATTGACTATATCAGAATCAGAATCAGCATACTTTATTAATCCCTAAGGAAATTATGTGGGTTACCGTTGCTCCAGTATAAATAACAGCAACAGAAACCGACTAGACTATTTAACAATACAATATGTTACAGATTTAAGAAATTTAAGAAATATGCACAATATCTACAAATCACTCAATAATAAATATCAAGGATTGACTGAGGTGATTATAAATATCAAGAATGTTGACAGGAATATTACAGAGTAGAAAAAGAAGGATGTAACTATTGCAGTGTTTACAGTGTATTAGATGGAGGAGTTGTACAGGGAGATGGCCACAGGCAGGAATGATTTCCTGTGTCGTTCAGTGGTGCTTTTTGGTAATCTCAGTCTCTCACTGAACGTGCTCCTGTGGCTAGCCAGCACGTCATGGAGTGGGTGGGAGGTATTATCCAACGTTGTCTTTATCTTGGACAACATCCGCCTCTCCGACACCACCTTAAGGGGATCCAGCTCTATCCCCACAACACTACTGGCCTTACGGATCAGTTTATTGAGTCTGTTGGCATCTGTGACCCTCAACCTGCTGCCCCAGCATGCAACAGCATAGAG
>VUQG01024574.1:18252-28977 GCA_015106755.1 Etia nguti | reverse complement strand
TGCTGACAGTTTAACCAAAAGGCATTAATCTCGTTAAAATGACGTTAACGCCATAACTGCGTTAACGCGGCAAATCTCCGTTAGCGAGTTAACGCGGATCGCCCCGTGCGTGGGGCTGGACGGCGCTAACGCGTTGATGCTGTGCAGGCCCAGGTTTTTCGGCCCGCTTGCATGTTCTACCAAAAATTGTGCTTTGGTGGGTATCTGATGGACGAAAACCAAACCAGTTCCACACCACTGAAGTTGGCACCATTTTTACAAACCAATTCTGGTTCATCTGTTTCATTCAACGATTCGCTTTCACCCTTCTCATTCTCCGTCGCCGCCATGACTTTTCCGCCGTGTGCATATGAAACAAAGGCACTGCGCATGCGCGTTTTACCCATATTCTATTGCGATTTTTCATTTTCTTATTGTTGGCTAACGGTTTACTGTGAACGGTATAATATGGCCCAGCACTATTTCTGACTGTCTGAAGCACAATTTCCCCAATTTGAATTGAATCAAAATTGTAGATCGAATCGAATCGGGACCTTGGGAATTGGAATCGATTCTAGAAATCAGTGACGATGCCGGCTTAATATACAATAAATTGTTCCTTTTTTTTTTTCTTTTTTTTTTTTTAAGTAGATGCTACGAACAATCGACTTACAACTGAAGAATCTCTCGTCTTATTTTGAAAGTTGTTGTTTCTGCAAACCATGCAAATCCTGCCTCATTTTCTTTCCAGGTGTTTACAGTATATAAAATCTCACCACTAGATCTCAGTTGATTGCAGATTGCAGTCAACTGAGTTGTGTTTTCTTACCCCTCCCAGTTTAAGTTCATAATCTTGGCTGTGGTGGTCAGTCTAGGGAAAACAACTCTGGCCGGCTCAGCTGTCCATGTGAGTTCACATCTATGTACTCTGGAGGAGGCTGTAAAAGTTTGTGAAAGGAGTCCAATACAAGTTGATGAGTTGGTGAAGCTCACTTCCTTCTGATGACAGCAATATTGAGATCGGTTTTTGAGGACATCTTAAACTTTACTGTTGGTAAAAGCTGTTAGCCTCTTTTACCTGCTGTTAGCCTGCATTAGTGAAACTTTGTTTTGAAGTGGATTTAACATTGCTGGACTCGGACACTTGGTGTATAAACTCTCATACTATGTTAAAATGTAATTAAGCTGTTTGTCAGAGGAAAATTTGATTTTTAGGACACTCGAGCCTAACATTAGTTGCATTAGTTGGTATCATGTTTGCTGATAACCAGCTGCTGTTTTCAGCTGTCTGGAGATGTGATGGTTGCATTTCTAATCTGCTGACAGTAATTAATTGAGTCAGTATTGGGAATAAATGAGCCTGTTTAAGCACATTGTCGTGTGTTAGAGCCCTGACTTCAGTTGAGGATATGAGGCTTGAGGTAAAGTGGATTGAAAGAGGTGGAGATGTGGGAAGAGAGAGAGCAGTGGTAGAGGAAGGGATAGACATAATAAGAAATGGATGATGATGATGATGATGATAATATACATGTACAAATTTAAATGGTCATGTATAGTGTGAAGGAGCTACTTGTTATGTTTCTTTGCAGAGAACCTTAAAAAGAGACTGTATTGGTCACGTGGGGGACACGGTTAAAAAGTCAAATTTGTTTTGATGTCTTTGTCACCATTTATAAAAGTCATGGCTAACTGCTCCCGCCTCTCAATAGGCATCACCACAGTGGCTGCGGAGTGGCCGGTGTTACATACACACCCAGTGTTTGTAGTATTTTGCAGCATTGCTGTATTCAACAATAGTTAGAAGGTCATTTCCTTTTGAAGCGCCGGAGCTTGCAGATGTTTTAAGAGCCCTGTGTTGTGTTTGGTGGCTTAAGGCTTCTGTTCTTCATCAGCAAGTCTTCAGTGATTACTTCCTTCATGGTGCAGGAACCAGTGCTTACAGTTTCCATCAAAGAGAGACTCGCAAGTTGACACTGCCAGCTTGCTTCTGCTTTCATTCTCTTCTAGTCTTCCAAAGCTGAAGACACTTATTTTCTGCATCTTTTTGTGTTGCATCATACTCCTGAGCAGAAAAGGCCTCCGCGGCTTCACTGGTTCACGTTTGAAGCCCTACCGTCTTCAGTAACCCTTTGTGTGTTTATTTAATGTACAGGAACTGTACTCGTCTTAGGTTTATGCTGGAAAAGCCATCATCAGGCATTGTTTGAATCGTGGCTGTTAAGTGACCCTTCGCTTGCATTTTAAATGATCAATCTGTTATTTTAGACAAGATAATCTGACTTTCTTTCACGCACACATGAGGAAATAGCCCTCTGATGACAAGCCAGTATCTAATGTGTCTAAACAGAGGTTTTCACCTATCAACATGTGACTGCCAACTTTATCTTCACTGGGGAACTGAGTGGTTTGTGCGTTGTTTTACTTCTGTGGTTGTGTCATCTTATGAGCTGTGTGATAGTAAAGCCTGACTTGTTTAAACCAACTATCTTTATCCTATGTCTTCAAACCTAACCTTTATGTTCTGAAAAGGTCTAAAAAACCTCCAGGAGATATTTGTTTGTCAGAATCTGAAGTGTAGGAAGACTAGTATATCAGCTGTTAAGTGTGATCAGGGGGTGTTTTGCTTATTAAAAATTAGGGAAGCATTAAATGCACGCACCTTATTGTTTGTGTGTTATTGTTGGCCAGACTGAGAGCTGCTGCTGCTGTGGGCCAGATTGTTTAAAGACACCTCCTGAAACAGCAGAAGGAAGTGGGTGCTGACTCAAGCCAGAAACAGTTTCATACTACAAAACACAGAGTGAGGCTTTGACTCTCCTTTCATACTCAACATCCCTCTCTGTCAGCTCATATATTCCAGGAAGTTTTCAGCAAATATCAGAAACGTGGTTAACAAATATACACGTCAGCTTGTTGTTGTCTGGGTTTCTTTGGCTCGCAAGGCTGAGGAGAAGTTGTGGCATTTGCAGCTTTTCGAGACGGAGTTGAGCTCGATTTAAGTGAGAAATGGATGGTGAGGGTGATGAGGCTGAGTGGGAGGGGGAGAAAGTCAGTGTACTATGTGGAGGGTGCGGGGAATGCTCATTTTCATGTGAAAGGGCTACAGCTGCTCTGTTGCTCTGAAGAAATTATTCATGCTTTATTCTAATGCTGATCTCAGAGGGGACACACACACACACACACACACGGGTAACTGTTATCGGCTCAGTCGAGCAGCATGGGTGCAAATGTTGATGACTGATCCGCTGCTGCTACTGCTGCTGTTGTGTCATTTTTATTTTCCAGTTTTGCTTCAGTGGTTGAAAATGAGCAGCGAGAACAACCGCTAACCCAACCCTGACTGTGGGTTCATTTAAGAGTTCCGGATGTGAGAGGGACACACCGCAGATCAGCTCTAAAACCCTGACCTTCTGCTGCCTTTTTCAGATTGTGATCTGTGCCTGGAACATCGTCCTCACTGACCCCAGATCAGATTACTTGCTCTTTCCCATATTCCCATCAGCAGACTGTGAGAAGGCAACAAATATCAGAGAAACCACAGATCTAAACCACTAGAACCAACAAGCATGGCACCTGTGGCCTGCACTTTGAAGCAAAATACCCAGGATATGTTCCTGCTTTCTGGCTTCACTTTAGGCCTTTATACAGTGAGCAAAAAACAAAAAACATGAAATTTAGATTTTTTTTTTTTTTTTTGTCAACTTGCTGTGTAATGGACATACACACTGAAAAATCTGCTGTCAAAAATGCACATTGACAAGAAAAGGAAGAAACTGAGATGCTGGGTTCATCCGATTCTCACGAGCAGGGAAGAGTTTGTTTTGATCCAGGACCCACTTTCCTACATATTTAATTTCACATGTTCTAGCTCTGTGTTTGAGGTAAAATAGTTTCATTTTACTGTGTGAAAAATATTTGTGGCGCACTAAATATTCACATGTAAAAGACTTTACTGTGACACTGGAATTCAGCAGGGGTGTGCAGATCTATCAACTATCGTTAGTATCAATACGATGTCGATATTGGTATCGATACTAGCGTGGTAGGTTTGATATTTTATCTTGTCCTCCTAAGTTTCATGTGTAAATTGATGATGATTCATCTCATAAATCACGACACACTACATAAGCAGACTTCTCAGTGTTAGAGCGCTCTATCATTAAGTCACAGGAGGAGCTGACAGATTACTGCGTCCTCCAGTATTTCATTACGTTCAGATTTAAAGATGAGTTTTTATTCTTTCAGCTGCACCATTGCTGGGGTTTAAAGCTCTGACAGCAAAGAATAGATATAAAAACTGAATGCAAATTTATCATAAGATCTCCAAGTATGGGTGCCCTGTTTTAGGATCATACATTAAGGGTTATAGAGCACTACATTCATTAAAAAACACCAAACATCAGCTGCTTCAGAGCAGGTTAGGGCTGGAGCAGAAGTTATCATGGTGAACCAATAAGGACATTTGCGATAATGATAAGTATAAGGGTTTATATTAAAAGTACATAATGAAAAAAAACCTGAACATCATTTTATTGTTAATAGCAAGTTACACAACAACATTATATCCAGACATTCAGCACGAGTCAAATGTAAGCACAAACGTATCCTAAGTGGTGTTTTTCCCTGGGATTTTAAGACTTAAGACAAGATAAGGTGGAACTAAACTTGAGTTTGCTTTTCCATCATTTAATCCACCATTTCCTCTTTCTGTGCTGCTAGCGAGTGCTCGGTGGAGTCATTTGTTTACTTTTCAACAGCTGCTAATATTTCCTGCTCGCGTACCTTCATCGCCTCAACGGCCTTTTTGTTTTGTTGTTGTTGTTGCCTCAAGGCATGAAACTAGTTTTTTTACTGTCATCAACAGTTTCCTTTCAAACGTGCTTTAAAAGCTTTGTTGAAGCAGCTTTCTTTTTAGTTACTAAATAGTAGAGATGGGAATAACCAGACACCCCATGCTGGGAGAGTATCACAATACTTAACCCATGATACGGTATTATCATGTCATCATATATTCTCAAAGTTAAACATTGTCAATACTGTTTCATGTACCCACACTAACACTGTCATTAAAACCTGCCATAAATGTTACCATAAGATGGTCTCGGTCTGCGATTAAATTTGATCAAGTTGTTGGTTATAAGCAGTCTGTTTCTGATTATACAGCAATTAGCTGTGATTAATCATCGAAGCTAAGCGCGTCCAGGGTTTTTCAGTTGAGCTGATTTAATGTAAGTATGAGATGAGCACTCCTTTTTTTTCATAGCATGCCCAAAACATTTCAATTCATTTAATAAAATATTGGTATTAGGTGTCCCTGTATTGATACGCTGATGCCCAGCAGCATTATTGTATCAATGATAAATACATAAAAATTTATACTGGTTTTATAGCGGTCAGTATAGGACATGATCCGCCATCGTAATCCACAAAACCCTATTACAGCACAGGCCTCGGGTAGTATGGATTTTTAATTCATTCATTTATTCATATTCATAATATTTTCCCACATATGGTTTTATATACAAAGTCATGTCTCAGGGCTGTGCCAACATGGCCAGAATCAGGACTGCTTCTGTCAGTATTTTCTTCTTGAATATTTAACGTGAACAAAATTTTTGAGCTTTTAAAAACAGGCTTTTAAGAAAAGGTGAAAATGCACCTCTGTAAAAGAAAAGGTGCGCTTGATTTACAACACAAGACAATAACTATAATCAGTGAAAGTGAAATGAAATGAAAATCCAATGAATAAATCGGCAGTATTGTGTCCGCATGTGTCTTATTTTGTTTGAGTAGCTGTGAAACCCCAAAGAATTGTAGTTGGCAGCGATGCACAATTACATTACTTATCTTTCCTCCATATCTTAGAGCTGTTGGACGCCAGTAGATACACAACAAACATTGTGGGCTCAGAAGTAAGCTACTTGTGCGGTGAGGTTAGACGTGCACATTTGATCTGCCCTCGGGAAAACAGGGTTGGAGGAGGGATTCAGCTAGCTCCCATGCTTGGCGTTTGTCGCAACAAAACATCAGCGACATATGGAGACTTTTTGTATTTGATGTCAAGAAAAATAAAGCTCAGAAATAGTGATTGAAAACCTCGCTGTGTCTGTTGAGTCCATCATATTTTGTCCAAATTCAGCCCTAAAAGAGTTGTGAAAGTATGACAACACGCCACCCGCAAAAACTGGTGGAAATATGACTCTGAGCCGTTTCCTGTTAATTAGAACATCTGAGTGGTGCATAAAGACAAAAACAGTCCTTTATTTCTTTGTCTCGCACTCTGGTTTTTCACCAAATGAAGTCTTGCCTTCTTTGAGAGAAGTGTTTGTAACCTTCTAACTCTGAATGATTTCTGAAGGCAGTAAGGACATTTGTGAGTATGAGTGGAGTTTATTACATGTGTGATGTGGCACTGATAGCGTGGTGTGGTCTTGTAACTCTTGATTACTGTCACTTGCTGTTTCACATTTTTGGGCTTGTAAACCAGCTGGGCGACAGTCGACAGAGAGTTTTGGCAGTCCGTGTCATGTTGTCAGTGCTTCCTCTAAAAGTATGAAGGCCGGAAAGGTCGCGGCACGCCTGGGAAGCCTCGTATCACGTTACACGTCAGCCCGAGCTCAGCAGAGGAACTGGTTTATTCATATATGAGAGAGTTTTTGTATGTATATCACAGACAGAATACGCTTCTCTGTGCTTAAAAACTCAGAGTGATGTATCATTACTCTGAGGGTCAGAGATGTGTGTTGACTCCTTTCCCTGGATCTATTAATCCTTTAATGCTAACCTTCAGATTTATTTTATTTTTTTAAACACTGAATCACATTTATATCTGTGCAGCTTTTCAGACTCACATATTTGTGTTGAGGGCTGTTAGAGTTTATGGGTGTTTTAAAAACTTCACCATTTATCTCAGGTCTGTCCTCCTCCTCTGTCCTCTTTCAGGAGCTTCTTTACTGCAGCTGCACGCTTAAAGTCTGAGTAAAATAAAGTGACAGCAGGTTTTGTCACGCACCAGGAGATTCACTTCCCTCAGTGAGCCATACAGTCAGGCTGAGTCACCCACACAGGTGCAGATAGGCTTTTGTTGCTCAGCTGATGGGTTAATTCTCAGTTTACTGACTGTTTTTGTTGCTCTTGCTGCTGCTCGTGTTTTCTTCTCTGCTTTCTGAGCATGTGCGCTAAGGTCTGGTGCTCAGAAGTAATTGGACAGTTGTCAGAAAAGCAGTTTCATAGCCAGGCGAGGCCTGTTTCCTTTGTTACTTCAAAAACTTAGGAGTTGATTCCAAGCGTTGAACTTTTGTTTGGTAGCTGTTGAGTGGATTTTCAGTGTGAGGTCCAAAGAGATGTCAGTACAACTCAGGGAGGCCATCATTAGGCTGAAAAACCAAAATAAACCTATCAGAGAGACAGCATAAACTTTTAAGAGTGGTCAAATCAACAATCTGCTCCCCGAAAGGGCTTGAATGACCACAGAAGACACTGAAGTGGATTATGTTTGATACTCTTAAACAGTTTATTATATTTGTTGGCACTCTGGTGTTCCATTTTATCCTCATATTTTGTATACAGAAGGATTACTTTTTATAAAAGTTACATAAATATTGCAATGTTAACTACATGATAACTATATAGTTGTAATTTAATAACGTGGCTGCCCAGGTTGTTAAGTTAATTTATTAATGTATTTGTATTAAGTTTGCTTGTTCCAGGATATACATGAGAACAGGAAAGACGAGCAAACACTACAGACACAACACAGCAAAAGTGAGGCTAAATAAGCACATGAGGTGGACATGGTGTGCTGTCATACATGTGCGCTGGTAAATGTTCATAGTCAGCTTGTCCAGAGTTTCAAATAATCAGACTTCACACTACCTTAAACACTCAGATTCACACGTTTTTTTTTTTTTTCCTACTCTTGGATGTTTTTAAAGTCATTAAGAGTAATTATTCCTAATATGGAGATACATCTATAGAGATACAGAAGCCTCACCCATCTGCTGTTTAAGAAGAATGCTATCTTAAAGAGTTAGAAAAAAAGATTATTTTGAGCTGTGAGTCATGCAAAGCTGCTCTAGTAAACTTTAGGGATAAAAATAAGGAGCTGGAAGTATGTCCTCTTTAATATTGATGCCATATGTTAGGAGAGAATTAGCTGAAAACTGTAAGATGATGAACTTAGGGGCTACACAACACCCAACAAATCCAAATCCACGTGCTGAAACTGGAACAATATTAGCCATATTCATGGTTTTTTCTTCTTTTTTTTTCCTTCACAACAACTGAAAGAAGTTTAACATGTCATCTGCTACCATGTCCATCTGACCCTTTCCTAAAATGTTTTAATCTATCTAAACACAGTGTTTCCTAGAGTCTCTGTGCATTAAGTGCATCTGTCTAGTTTATTTTTATTATATCAGTACAACTTTAATCTTGTATGTGATTTTGGAAATGCATTGCTCTGGATTGAGCCATAAACTTGTGTAACTTAGCACATGAATTCAAATATAGCATTAAAAAGCTTATGAAAGCTTATTTTGGGTCAAAGTCACCAAACTTTTGATTTGACGTGTATTTTTATACGTGTAGTTTTCGATTTCCCAATAATAAAAGTTATAGATATCTCTACAGTCATTCCTGTCACAGCCGCAAAATAAGCGCGGCAAGACGTTCTTTTAGAGGAACTGATATGGGGTAAATAAAGGTTATTTTAAACTGAATTATGCAAAGCTGCTCTAGTAGAGTCCAAGAATAAAGACATGGAGCTCAATTTAAAGGGCCACACTGGGTAATAGTTTATATCATAATTTATATTTGGGGTGTCAAGAAACTAAAGCATGAAGAAAGAGACGTGACGGTCAACTTACTAAAATGTCATCCTCCTCTCCACGTCGAGCCTCACTTCCTGAACTGCATAAGCATGCTCATTTATTTATTACTGATATAGTTGTAATTATTTAAGCTTATATGCTAATATCATACTAGTTAATGTTGGACTCAAGTGTGCTTAAAAAAATGGCACTTTGCCTCTGATAAAGAATTTGATTATATTTTCATTTCGTATGTTAGAGCCACCTCAAAGAAATTTTCACTAATGCCAGTGAACGGCAACTGACGACAGTTAACTGTAGCTAATGAAGGCTAACGGCAGTCTTGCCCGCAGTTCATCATATCCTCAAACTTCCCTCAGTGTGACTGTCATTGGTCAGAAGTGAGGTTCACCGACTCATCGACACGCATCTGAGTCCTGTCATACAGTTTTACAGCCTTCTCAGAGTAAAGATAGGTGGATGTTTCTTACTCTGTACTTACAGCTGAGGTAAACAGTAGATTGATAACCTTCCACAGATAGGGAACAACTTTGGGGCGGAGCCGGATCCAGTCCAAATGGTAGTAGAAACATGCTTTGGGGTACAGTCTAAGTTGAATGTTTTTGATATTTCTTGGGCGACTAAAACATGTTTGTCCTTTAGCAGCCACTGTAGCTAGTATTATTTACTTGAGTTGGGAGAGATAAGAAAGCAGAACTCTGCAATCTATTGACATCTTTTGGACCAAAATGCATTCAAAAGTTCAGATTGGGTTGCATGTTTGACATCCTGGATTTATATCAAAGGCGGATTGCCTTTTGAAATACAAACCTGTACATTAGGCAATTTTGAGAAATGCTTTCCTCTTGTCTGCGAGGAAGTCCATCCAACCTGCACACAACGATGATGAGTATTAAACCTGTTAGAGCTCAAGCTCTCTGTTGGACAGCTAATGATGTGGCAGAATAGAGCTTTTTTTCCCCCTTCTGCATCGAGGAAGAACCAAATTTAGAAGAAAGTGTTTGACAGATGTGATCGGACAGACACACACACACATTCTCCCACGGAAGCGTGTGCCGTAAGGCTTCGTCCTTACTGTGTGAAAGGCCTCCTGGCACAGAGGACGCTGTGAAAAGGAGGTTTCACCATGTATGGTCAAACTTGAGTCTCATGCTCATGCTCTCCAAATCTGTCTTTTTCTGCCTGAGGATGAAGCCAAGGACAAAAGCTCCAAACACACATAAATATGCACACAGACAGTGTTCAAGGCTAACGGGAGCAGGGTTAGAAACTTAAACGTGTTTCAGAGTTGCGACTTAGTGAGCTGAAGGGTGGAGAGACCTTTTTTTTTTGTGGACTCTTGTCATGCTAGAGGTTCATTGTGAGCTCTCAGTGGCTCGTTGTTCTGCCAAATGAAAGTAAATAAGATTTCTCAATCTACCGATTTCTAATTGTATTCATGCTGGATACCCACCAAATTCTCCAGGAATAAATTGAAATGAAGCAGCTATTATCCCGTATGTTAAATATTGTGATTAATGATGGATTAAGGATTTATTCTTTGTGCTAAAGAGGGCTGTAAATCATCATTATAATCCTATCATTGAAGGAATAAACACATCTACAGTTTACTTCAATTGCACATCTTCTTCTTTTCCAAACAAAAGTGCAAATTCACTACTTTTAAGTATTTAAAGAATATAAGATTTCGCTTGGCAAAATGACCTAAATGGTTTCTTAAATACAAGCAGGAATTGTAAGATTTTCTTTAATTAATAATTAACCAGTAAAAGGTGATGGCACAATTAAGACTTTTCTATGGCTTAGGTTTGATGGCATTAAAGAGTAAAATTACACCTTGACTGCAATCATATATTCATATATATATATATATATATATATATATATATATAAAAACAAACCAACTTAATCTTTA
>VUQG01024572.1:0-12221 GCA_015106755.1 Etia nguti | reverse complement strand
CCATCAGTAACATGGTTAACCTCACAGTCACTGGTAAGCTGAGTGTGTGGAGTTAGTGTTGATGAAGCTGTGTGTAAATGGATGAAATGCTGTAGTTTGTCTCTGTGTTGAGGTGGATCAGTGATCCTGCAGAGTCCTGTCCTCCCTGTGATGGAGGGAGATGACGTCACTCTGCTCTGTAAAACAAAGACCACTCCCTCCAACCTCCCAGCTGCTTTCTATAAAGATGGCTCCCTCATCAGGAAGCAGCCTACAGGTCACATGACCATCCAGCATGTTTCCAGGTCTGATGAAGGCCTCTACAAGTGTGACATCAGCGGTCATGGAGAGTCTCCATCCAGCTGGATCACTGTCACAGGTGACACACTCACCTGTCTGTGTTTCTGCAGGTTTCAACATTCACAATGTGACGAGAACTTAATGACTGTGTTTGCTTTATTTTAGACAAACACACCACCACACCTCCACCTACATCCACACTTTCACCTGCCTCTTCTGCTGGTTCCTCTCCACTTCTCCCCATATTGCTGACAGCTGGATCAATCTGTGTTGTGTTAGTAGTGATGTTACTGATTGTTTTGGTGGAACGACATGTTGAAAGGAAACTTAAAGGTGAGACTCACAATCTTTATGTGTTGCATGAACATCTAACGTTAGTATGTTTTGCAATTTTAAGCAATATTCAAAGGAAAGATGAAACTTGGTTTAAAGGAGCTCTGTGGGAGTTTCTCGTAAACAAATAGAAGTTTCCATTTGCATCAAGCTTTTCTCATGCAGAAATTTGCCCTTTATTAATAATGTTAAATATCCTGAAAGTAGTCCATCCATCCTCTTCCACTTGTCCAATTTAGGGTAGCAGGGGGTCTGCTGGCTATCCCAGGTAGGTGGGGTACACCCTGGACAGGTCACAGAGACAGACAACCATTCACACCTATGTGGTAAATTGGAATTATCAGTTAACCTTATCCTATTAACTGCATGTTTTTGAGGAGTACCCAGAGATAATCCACACAAACACAGAGAGAACATTCGAACTCCACACAAATGGAGACTCGAACTCTGGAATTTCTTGCTGTAAGACAACAGTGCTAACCATCATGCCAAATGCTGCCCGAAAGGTACTCTTTAGATTACAAAAATAATAAGAAGAATACAATAGTAGTTTTAGGTATTAAATAAATAATTTGTGTCTTCTATCCTATTAAATACAGGCATTAAGAAGAAATTAGAAAAAAGTTCATTGGTTTTAATGTCCCGATATCAAATGTTCTGATTGTTTTTTGGCGGAGGCGGAGATAAAGGCCTGTATGAGGAAGTACCAGACACAAAGCATTCTGGTTTTCTGAGTGGCAGTAACCATCACACACCTGTTTTCATGGTTAAAGACCACAAGGTTGAAAACTTTCCACTGCAAAGATGTTCTGTTTTAGTTTACTCTTCACCTCACACTAATGTGCAGCTTAAACAGTTCACTGTGCTGAGTGGGTTCTTTCTCCCACAGTCTAAACACATGATCGGTGTTAACTAGTAATTTTAAATTGGATGTAGGTGTGTAAGATTGTTAAGTTGTCTTTCCCAGTTCTGTGATGGAGTGGAAACCTGTCTGGCGTGCATCCCACCTTTCACACTATCCCAGTGAGGATAAGCTCCAGCCCTCCTGCTCCAGTGGTTAAGAAAATGTATGGCTCATTGTAGTGATATATATTTTTAAAAGCTTAGTCAAAGCCTACAATCATACTGTAGTTGTTCTGTGTTTGTAGAAGTCTGTTAGCGGTGAATGCTGTTCCGTGTGTGCCAAACAGTGTATTTCACCCTGTGTAAAACAAAGACTAACAGCTCTGTGGTCGTCCACTTTCCTTTCATTGATGAAAACACGTCAGCTCCTCAGGGCTGTTAATACACACACACACACACACACACACACACACAGCATTAAGACTGCACTAAATTATTTAAAAATTCTGGACAAAAAATGCATCTGCTTACTTCATTTTATTAGTCACAAATACTTCACAAAGAGTTCACTTGAGGAGATGTAATAATTTTTTGAGTTTCTCTGACATCCTCTTTGCATTTTTCTGTGGTTTCAGGGGGTTTCATGAAAGCAGGTCTGTAGTCACTCAGTTCAAATATAGCCTTGTGTTTCAGCTCCATCTTCATGTTTCACAGCAGCACTCTTGTGAAAGTATACTCAGTATATAATCTGCAATAGGTGTAGGCCTCTGACCATGATGCATTGAGTATTACTTCTTCAGTCACCTTTCTCACTCACTATGTGTTTATACACCTCTCTGGATTTAATTATTATTAACCTCTGGCTCTCTTCCATGTGTCTTTTGTCACGTCTTCATCCACTCATCCCCAACCTGTCAAGGCAGATGGTTGCTCCCAACTGAGCCTGGTTCTAGCTGATTTCTTCCTGTTAAAAAGGGAGTTTTCATTCCCACTGTTGCCAAGTGTTTGCTCATACAGGATTCATATTGTTTGGTTTTTGTCTGTATTATTGTAGGGATGAACTAAAAGCGACAGCTTTATTGGTGGGAAAACCCATCATCAGAAATAACTTCACAAACAAACCAAAACCTCAAACATGAAAACTAAAAACTAGAGGACACGAATGAGAGAAACTAACCAGACTTAGAGCAAGCCTAACCTTCAGAGATACAGAGGGAAAACCACACAGCATAATGCAGGTACGACACAACACCGACAGAGAGAAACACAGGCCCTAAATACACAGAGGGATAATAAGGGAATGAGACACAGGAGGAGAGCACAGATGGGAGTAATCAAACATGACAAGACCAAGGGGGAGCAAAACTAGAAACACTGACATGAGACAAGGGACCGTCAAAGCAAAACAGGAAGTATAACACAGAGACGCAGACTTGACACTGAGACAGAGACTTGACTGACGGGGGAGACAGAGGAAAAAAGGAGATAAGACATGACAAGGAACATGAGAAAGGCAAAATAACAGAAACCAAACTCCTAGGACTAAAAATATAACAACAAGAACCAAAACCCATGAACAATAATCAGGGAGTACAACTTAAACAGATACAAAACACTGGGTCACTGACCCAGGACCGTGACAGAGCTATCACGAAAATACAAGATAAATAACAAGAACAATAAGAAGATTTTATCATTTAAATAGCAAATAAAGTTAAGAAACATAAACAAGACATTTATTAGTTGCAATGACTTTTATCTGCAGTAGTATGCTGATATTTGCTGCTGGACCTGATCAGTTTTCCATCACGTCCCATTTGAGTCCTGCACAAAAAAATGGAGCATAATTAATCTGAATGATTTTTATGTCATCATTAATGTAACAGCAGCAGTATCTATAGGACTGTACTACCTGCACTGATGCTCGCTTTATGTGTTTTCTTGTGCAGAGAGTGATGCAGCTGCAGTCGACTCAGCAGTGACAACAGAAGATGTCAGTTATGGAGAAATCAACATCAAAGAGAAACAAGAAGAAGCAACTATAAAATGTACAGCTGCTCTTCTTTGTCTCCATCATGGTTCAAGATGACCTTTTTAAATAGGGGTGTGTTGGCAGACTTCTCTGCGCTCTACAGCTTATTTTATTGAGATTGAGATTTTTTTTTATATCTTGTGGTTAAACTGTGTTAAAAAAAAAACCCGACTGTATCTGCAGATGTGATCTGAAACTTTTCATATATTATCCATCTAACCATCCATTTTTCTTTTGTGCAATTCAGGGTCATGTGGGTGGTTGGAGGCCTAAAACAGAGAGACATAAAACCATTCGCACTCAGATTCACACCCTCCTTTTACAATCATCATTTAACCCACTAACTGTATGTCTTTGGATTGGGGGAGGAAGCCAGACTACCTGAAGGAAACTCAAAAATATGGCTACAAATACACAAAACCCCCACCCCACCAAATAACAGTTAATTGTTTATAGGCGCTTATATTCACAGCAGTTTCTCCAACTTTTGAAGGATTGAAGGAACTTTTCTGGAGCCTTCCAGTCATCCTAGTCTTTAGTCTTGCACCAGGGACAACTAACAGATTTTGAACTTGTGAGCAAAGACAGCGAGCAGCAGTGTGTTTATGCTTGTCCATTTAGTGCTCTGTGTGTAAGTGTGAGAGTTTTTAAAGTGAATTTTAAAAATCACGGGAGACGTAATGCAATAATGTGAGCTCACTTGCTGGAATGTGTTAGGAGTCTGTCTGCAGCATTTTGGGTCGCTTGGAGGTGTGAAAGCCGGTAAACAGGACAATAATCTTTGCACGACGACACAAATGCATGCACGAGTTTGTCTAGTTTAGATGAGGAGATTGCAATTCTCGGTTTAGAAATATTCCTTAATTGAAGAAAACTGTTTAATCGGTTTATGTTAACATAACAAATGCTCACTTACAGGAGTCATGTACATGCACAACTGTCCTTCTGTTTCACTGTAAAATAAAATTATTATGATAATGAAATGAAACTCTTCTTTCTACACACTTGAAGGTTTTTCTTTGTTTATCACACACAGGCCGTTGCTTAGCCCACCTTTATGCACAATATGATGGATTTACTTATATTGGTAAAAGTCTTTCCAAGAAAGCTGGTGACAGATGCCTCAGAGCCACATCTTTGTATATTAAAGTAGTGGATGGTAGCTGGTATGGCTTTAACCATAAGCGCATGTCTGAGGCCTGGGCAGTGGACTCAGAGATGAAACTTGGTTTTGTTGCTTTTGATTTTGTTTCTGTACCCATTATTGTTTTTTCTTATTGACCCACAGACTTTAGATCATTAAAAAAATGGCTTTGAGGGAGTTTTACAAAAAAAAGAAGTAGAAAGAAACCCTCCATGGATTCAGTCAGATGTCAGTGCTGCAGGAGATTTTCCTTGTAGCAAATGTAGCAATACCAAAAGTGGTGTGGCATGTGGAAACATAAAGGTGTGTGTGGGGGAGTTTACTTGTATGCTGTGTGTTTAAACACAAACACGCGCGCACACACACACACACACACACACACACAGACATTAGCTATGTCCCTCTGATGATCAAAATTAAACCGCAGCCTGGTGCTGCCATCTACTGACACTAAATGGCAACAACGAGCTCTCCAACACTAAAAGATCATCTGAAAGCATCTGGTACTTTCAGATCAGATAGCACAAACTAACTTTTTATATTGATTTTTATAAATAAAATACTTATATCGCTACTGTTAAAATGTGGTTTACACAATTATTATCATTACGACAAATGTCATTTCAGCATACTTTTAATTGTGATGCTTTCAGTAACGATGTAATGATGTTATGACCTCATCTGTGCAGAGACACTGAGGGTTAGATAAATGCACATTTATGAAGAATCAACGTGAAACGTGGTAAAAGAGTAACTGTTCTGATCACAGTTCAAACCTACTGGCCATTTTATTAGGTACACGTGCCCCGCTGTTGATGCAAATATGTGAAGAGGCAATCACATCGCAGCATCTCAGTGCATTTAAACATGTAACAGTGTAAAATGTCTTAATCTATATTTCACACACGCATGTTACACACATGGAAGAAAAACGTGTAAGAGGGCGGGGTTTACTCTGTATGTCTGACTCTAACAGAATGAATATTTTATTTAATATTTCACTGCTAATTACTGGCGAATCGCATTAGTTGGTCATTTATAAGTAGTAGCTGCTGTCTGAGCATGTTGCGGCCTCCGGTCACCTGACTTCCCTTGCTGTTACATAAGCCTCCCCTCCGTGCATTAAGTTGTAGCTGCAGAAGAGTCTCCATTGCTTCTTTTCTGAGCTACTTTACAGAATTGCTGCTGCTTTCTCTTCCCCTTTCTCTTCTTCTTGTTTTGCTTTCTTTTGAGGTTTTTTTAGCTTTACTTGTGCTTGAGACGGGTATCTCCAATCCAGTAACCGGCTTGGCACTAAAGCTTTCGAGCTCCCAGTTCTTTTCTTTTCTTGTTTTGTTTTATTTTTATTTTATTTTTGTCATCACTCCACACAACTCCAAATTTACCACATAAAAAAAGAAAAAAGGGTCACATCAGTCAAGAGGATGGTGAACGAAGCATCTCTACTACGTCTGCTCTGTAAGCAGTGAATTTCTTTGTTTTAAATGTTGAATGTTTACTGCTTGCTAATAACTGCCGTGGACATGAACAAAAAGTCAGGCTGGATTCAGGGTAAAAGCAGCAGGTTAAAGAGGAAGGAACTGGACAGAGCTGAATTAGTTATAATGTTAGCTTATCTTTAAAGTGGACACACGAGTTTAAAGTTGTGGTTATGTTACTTATGCATCCAGTACAGTGAGTACAAAACATGAAATAATCACTAAAAGAACAGCTTTACAGACTTGGTATCAGAGCTGTCCGAGTGGAAAAGGAGGAGCAGCCTAACAGGCTGATGATGTTGGCAGTAACAAGGGTAAATATCTCAGTGACTGAGTTGTGTCTACATGTTCAATTTTATTAAGTACTTTTGAGTTCGTGTAAAGCGAAAGTTTTTGCACGATTTTTGGGAATACACATGAGGCGAATTCGGCACTCACTCACTCAGCCCAACATCTGGATTTCATACTGTGGATTTTCCCCTGATGTCAGATGGAGGAGGTGATTATTGACACTGTTTAAGGGGATGTGGAGCAGTAGGTTCAACTTCTCTTTCAGGAAGAGACAGGAAAAAGGAGAAGCCTTGGATAAAACTGGGTGAAATCTTACAAGTTCAGTATTAAGATGTGAGGATACTTTTGTGTAAGTTGATTCCAGTTGTCAGCTGTGTTTTTTATCCAATGCAGGAAACTCCCTTTCATGCATGTGTGTGATTGTGCAACAAAAAAGCTTGTGTGTCTAAAACACAGGGACATGAAAGCGCTGAACCAGAGATCTATGAATAAAGCTGACACAAGCTTTTATTTTCAAAACAAAGAGTTCATTTCTTATGTTTTATTTCATTCTTTGTTTTCTAAACATGCTGCATCCAGTTCTACCTTTTATATGAGTGTTATACTTTCCATGGGCTGAAAATGAACCAAATAAACCAGCTTCCTTTATTATTTTACATACTAACCTATGTGTTATTTATCTTTAGTTCTGACTTCAATGCTTTGCTGGACAACCAATCAAGGTCAGTGATTTTCTGTTAAATATTTTTAATATGTGTTGGCTTCTTATTCTGGCATGTTTAGGGTGGCAGCCCGAACCACATAAAAACAAGGTTTAGTTGGGTAATTCTTCGAAAAATCATTGTTTATTCTAGTATTACTTTTCCCAGCAATGAAACATTTTAATTTTAACCCTCACAGCTCGTCTGACTGTGAGTCCCAGCAGCTCTCAGTTCTTTGAAGGAGACTTTGTGTCCCTGAGCTGTGAGGAGGACGACAGCTCTGCTGGATGGACTCTGAGGAGAAACACAAGCACAGACACCAGAGCTGAGTGTAAGGAGTGGGGACAATCAGCTGGTTCTTCCTGTAACATCAGTCACATCTACTCATTGGAAAGTGGAGTTTACTGGTGTGAGTCCAGAGAGGGTCCCATCAGTAACATGGTTAACCTCACAGTCACTGGTAAGCTGAGTGTGTGGAGTTAGTGTCGATGAAGCTGTGTGTAAATGGATGAAATGCTGTAGTTTGTCTCTGTGTTGAGGTGGATCAGTGATCCTGCAGAGTCCTGTCCTCCCTGTGATGGAGGGAGATGACGTCACTCTGCTCTGTAAAACAAAGACCACTCCCTCCAACCTCCCAGCCATTTTCTTCAAAGATGGCGTCTTCATCGGGAAGCAGTCTACAGGTCACATGACCATCCAGCATGTTTCCAGGTCTGATGAAGGCCTCTACAAGTGTGACATCAGCGGTCATGGAGAGTCTCCATCCAGCTGGATCACTGTCACAGGTGACACACTCACCTGTCTGTGTTTCTGCAGGTTTCAACATTCACAATGTGACGAGAACTTAATGACTGTGTTTGCTTTATTTTAGACGAACACAGACTTGTCTCTTTTGCTGGTTTCTCTCTTCTCCCTGTGTTGCTGACAGCTGAATCAGTCTTTGTTACGGTCGTACTGGAGTTACTGGTTCTTTTGCTGGAATGAAACATTCAAAGGAAAGTCAAAGGTCAGACTCACAGTCCTAGGTTTTCCTTTCAGGCGTCTTTCAATGAGTAGAGGTTCTACTTCATGTGTTGTGTGTGTTTGAGTGTTTATGTTAATATCTTTATTGTTATAAGCAATATTCAAAGCAAAGATAAAACTTTGCTTTGAAAAGCTCTGTGGGATTTTACCCCGAACAAGTAAAAGTTTCCATTTGCACCAAGTTTTTCTCACCTAAACTGAGAGAATTTAATTTTTGACAGTTGACTAATCAGTTCAACACATTTGAAATTCTTTTAATGTCTTTCATGTTAACTAAAGTCTTAACAGTATTTTGAACAGTGGTGAGTCGTGGTTTAAAATCTTTGGTGTGGTACACTTGGGTGACACAGGTCAAACAATATAAAGCATCTTACAGGTCAACCACCGAAGGCAGCCAGTCACCTCCACCGTAGGCCTTCAGCTTCTGAATAAAACAAAAACCACATTTTAATATAGAAAACATGAAAACAGTCAAATCCACCCTCTCTCTGTTTAAACATACTGCAGAGGCATGGCTATAAAAAGGGCCTCCTCCAGCAAAAAGAAGAAATGTACAAATCAAAACAGTCATTCAGAAAAATTTAAGTTTAGAGCAAATAAACCATCTGTTAGTGTGGAGTGGTTAAGCACACACCAACTACTCTAAAATAAATAAGTCTTAATCAATTAATAAGCCACTCAATTGAAAAAGGAACTTAAACCCAACTAATTACACAAATGTAAAATTTGATCTAGTTTTTCTACAGTGATCCGAATTGGTAAGGCAGGTAAAAGCTATAAAAAAGCTATAAAAATCACACCTGCTTACTACCAAGCAAAATAACTGAACTTACAGCACAAAATAATAACCTACCAGTAATCAGTGCAGGGAGGGCTGCTTAGAAAACACAGTAAGAATCTGCAGACAGTCTCTACCAAAACACGAGTAGCATCACTTGAATAAGTGGTGGATAAACATAAGCATAAGAATTCAAAATATATATTCATGAACTTGAATTATATTTATACAGTAAAAAGGCTTTAACAGTCTAAACAGTTCATTTTGTTTTTAGGTATGTCATTGTCTGCCACTAAAAGTTAACCTTTTTGTTTTTTCTTTTGCTTTTGCAGAATGCTTCATTATCCATTTTCACGGGGAAGCGCTGTCTGATCAGCACTGCAGCGCTTGGCTGAACATGAGAGTATTGTGCTGTACACTTCACGGTTCACCCCCAACTTCTGTCAGCAGTGACACCATCAGTAAACACTATAGTCTGACGCTGCCGCTAATGCATGTGTTTTCTGTGCTACAAGCACTCTTATAAATCAAATGACTTCAGCTTCACATTGTAACTGAATACATTGGTAACACTTTATATGGCAAACCGCGAATAACTAACTAAGGTGCAAGTATCCTGTACTGACATGCATCATGCAGGAAACAATGAAACAAATACACTGTAAGTACCCTGTACTTTTCTGCAAATTGCACGTAAGTATATGGTACTTGCACCTTAGTTACTCGTGACAAGTGACTCCAAATCACATGACTTCAGCTTCACATTGTAACTGAATTTACTTGCTGAAGGCATCTGGTACCTTCAGATCACATAGTGCAAACTAACTTTTTATATGTATTTTTATAAATAAAAACGTATCTCCACTATTAAAATGTGGTTTACACAATTATTGTCATTAACCAAAAATGTCATGTTCTGCAGGTGTTTTAATACTGATGCTTTCAGCACTGTTTTGTGATGACTTTGGAGACTGTGTCATAAGCACTGTATTTATTTTTTGGTGTAATAAGGCAATTGTCCTGCTGGGGGAGTGCTTCTGCCATGGTTGGGTGTGTTGGGTGTGAAACAACATTCAGCTGGTGTAGATCTCAGAGTAACATCCACATCAATCTGAAGTTTCCCAAAAGAAGGCTGTAATGCAACAATGTAACCATGTTATTACCTCATTTCTGTCCCACGCTGAGGGTTGAGACGCTGACGGGTAGATAAATACACATTTATGAAGAGTAACTGTTCACAGTGGGCCCTGATTGGCCACTTTATTAGGTACACATTTTGCATTGGTTCTACAGGACTCTCTTCTAGACACTCTAAACCCACCGGCACAATGTACATTTCAAATTCCTTTAATTTTAAATATGTTCATATTGTCTATTTTGTAAAATAGTCAGATTGTCTATTCTTATTTAATTCACTTAATGTACAGAATTCACCTGCTTGCTGCATACAATGCTACTACTGCACATTGCACATTCACGTTGTGTATATAATACATAATGTTCTCTCTCTCTCTCTCTCTCTCCCCCCCCCTTTTTGCACAAGTCGAGGAACGTGTCAGGTTACATTTCACTGTGTGTTATACTTGTATAACTATGCATGTGACGAATAAAGAACCTTGAACCTTGAACCTTGAACCTATATTGAGCCAATCACATCCCAATCACATCATAGCAGCGCAGTGCTTTGAGACGTCTAACAGTTTCACAATGTTTTAATTTATATTTCACACACGTGCAAAAAACACATTTGGGGTAAGAGGGCGGGGCTTACTTTGCGTATCTAACAAAAAAGAAAGAAAGAGGTCACATCAATCAAGGCGACAATGAAGAAAGCATCTCTACTACGTCTGCTGTGTAAGTGGGCAATTTCTTTGTTTTAAGTTTACCAGTGAAGTTGATGGAGGAGAAGACATGAAGAAGAAGTCAGGCTGGATTCAGGCAGCAGGTTGAAAAGGAGTTTTTACATCTTTCCAGTAGACTCGACAAAGCTGAATTAGTTATAATGTCAGCTTAGCTTTAAAGTGGACACACGAGTTAAAAGTTGTGGTTATGTTACTTATGCATCCAGTACAGTGAGTAGAAAACATGAAATAATCACCAAAACAACAGCTTTACAGACTTGGTGTTAGAGCTGTGGGAGCAGAAATGCACAGTGTAAATACACTGATAGGCTGATTTGGTTGATATTTAAAAAGGTAAATATACTTCAAATACAGATTTATTTCTGCATGCTTAATTTTACAAAGTTTTGACTTCATGTGACGTGAGGTGGCTTTTTTTGCAGGGTTTTTACGATTACACTTGAGGCGAAATGACCCGAATTAGTGGCAGACTTTGCAAATTGGTCCTCACTCAACGTCGCTTCATGCTGTGATGTGAAAACAGCTGGGATTCAGACTGTGGGTTTACTCTGATCACTCTGGTGCCATAAACTTATTTCCAGTGTTTCTATCTGGGTTTACCTCTAATAACTTTGCTTATCTTGATAAATAGTCTGCAGTCAACATGATTTAGGAAGGGGGTAAAAATCTAAAATGGAGGTATCTTTATGATTCTGTGTTATTGTACATACCCTGTACTACATTATAATCAATCCAGTCCATTTAGATTAGTTAAAGTATCTTTGTGTAACTCTTATGTTATATGTATTTAGATTTCTGCTTTCCTCTTGGCCTGGTCGCTCCTGAAAAACAAAGTTAATGTCAATGAGAGCTTTATTTTCAGAAATAAAGAATATATAGAAGCCGCTTTGCCAAAAAACTGATTGCAGCTCATTCTTGGGACTGAAATGTTCCTTCTGGTTTAAAATGGTTTGATATCATTCAAATCAATTCAATTCAATTCAATTTTATTTATATAGCGCAAATCACAACAACAGTCGTCTCAAGGCACTTTATATTGTACAGTAGATCGTACAATAATAGATACAGAGAAAACCCCAACAATCATATGACCCCCTGTGAGCAAGCACTTTGGCGACAGTGGGAAGGAAAAACTCCCTTTTAACAGGAAGAAACCTCTGGCAGAACCAGGCTCAGGGAGGGGCGGCCATCTGCTGCGACCGGTTGGGGTGAGAGAAGGAAAACAGGATAAAGACATGCTGTGGAAGAGAGACAGAGATTAATAACAGGTATGATTCAATGCAGAGAGGTCTATTAACACATAGTGAGTGAGAAAGGTGACTGGAAAGGAAAAACTCAATGCATCATGGGAATCCCCCGGAAGCCTACGTCTATTGCAGCATAACTAAGGGAGGATTCAGGGTCACCTGGTCCAGCCCTAACTATATGCTTTACCAAAAAGGAAAGTTTTAAGCCTA
>VUQG01024567.1:4352-18362 GCA_015106755.1 Etia nguti | reverse complement strand
TGATTGCTTGTGTGTGCGAATGCTAACAAGAACCATACAAATCTATATGTGTGCAGGACTGCTGACGTCTATCTGTCAGCTACATGTTTGCCTGTGAGAATAAGGAGCAGAAGAAGGATACTCTGTTTCCTCAAGCTGGGACCAAGCCTGCTATGGGCTGCTGTGTGAACCATAAGAAGAAGTTTAACCTCTGTGTTCTGCAGTACATGTCTTCGCTCCACAGTTACTGACCATACTGTGCATGCAGTGCACTTGTGCGGCCTTTCTTCTGCCTTTTTTGTTCTGCGTAAAATAACTCACACACCGAAGCACGCTACCTGCACGTACGCTTTCAAGCCGCAGGTTTGTCCCCAGTGCGCTCAGCGGCAGTGAATACACAGGATATTTAGTTTATATTTGGACAGATCTGAGGATGAGGAAGCAGAATTATTTCAAGAGAAAGAGGTCAGGTGAGGGGAAGACGTCAAAACAACGGAAATAGCTCATCGTAGATTTAGGTAGCAAAGCTGCCAATAGCTGGCATCCCAAATTAAATGCATCCATGTTGGAAAGCATTGAAAACATAGAGGATATTAACACCTAAAACTACCTAAAATACTGAGGTATGCTTTTAAACATTTGAAAATGATTTCAAACTGTGTGTTTATCTGCAAGTGTGAGCATTGCATACAATTAAACGTTTTTAAAATTATTTTATTATGTTTCATTTAACAAGTGTAGTACGTACCCGTGTGTATACACTTGTACCCTGGAACTGATCTGTTGATTGATTTGTGATGCCGAGTGTAGAGGAGAGAGGATGAGTGCGAGTAGCAGATCTGTCTGAGGAGGAAAATAAAATGGTGACAGTCATTTGATAACACAATCTATATGCAAAACACACATACTACGCACAAAGTAGACTGCTCCCTTTGCACCATTAGCTGTTCAGCAGATACTAAGTGTAGATACAGGACGCATGACCTCACCTGGGTTGAATGCAGCCATCATGAATGCACCTGTGTGTTTCCTACTATGATGTGTCTCCTCTGGGGGAAAAAAAAAAAACACAATATTTTTGCATTGCCCAGCTTTTTTTTTTTTACATCTGTAGTCAGAAGACTTTAACTCAAAATCAGTTTAATTTATTCCCTAAATGTTTACACCTGCAAGCTAACAGTTTCAAAACCTTCATTATCACTCTGCCTCTCTGCACATCAGCCTCGTCACAGCTTCCTATTGAGGATCACCTGCCTTGTCTCTTTTTCTTATCTCTGTTACCCAGTCTTTCCACCACCCCAGGTATACAGGCACTGCTAGGTCCATATGTATTTGGACAATGACACATTTCTTTTTTTGTAGTTTTGCCTTGTTTTGTAAATCAAGCAATCAATATGTGATTAAACCTTTGAAAGGAGTTTTTTTTTTTTAAGTTGCATTAAATGTGTTGTAATTACGGCTTTTTATTTAGAAATTACAAGATGATAATAAGACAAACTAACATCATTTTAAATATAAGGATTGTTTTTAATACTTATGTAAAAATCCTTTGCAATCACCAAATGTTTCAGTTTCCCTTGAGATGCCAGGCCTGGACCGCCTTCAGTAACTAAAAGCTATGCACTGTTGTGCCTGACCTGGCCTGGAATATCCAGTTTCATTGCCCTGAAAAACTCTTGGGTTGCTTTTGCTTTGGATAATTATCCATTTATATCGTGAAGCGCTGTCCAATCAGTTTTGCAGCATTTGGCTGAATCTGAGCAGAGAGTTATAGCGTCACATCATCAATAAACAATAGCGGCCCAGCTCCACTGGAAGCCATATAGACCGATGCCATAACATCGCGTTGTTTGACAGATAATGTGCATTTCTTTCCTTCTCCATACTTTTCTCTTCTCATCATTCTGGTACAAGTTCATCTTGCTTTCATCTGTCCAAAGAATAATTTCCAGAGCAGTGCAGACTCTTTCAGATATTTTCTGCTAAAGTCCAGTCTGACCCTCTTGTTCTTCAGTGTAACCAGAGGATTGCAAGTTGTTGTAAACTCTGTATTTACATTCATGAAGGAGTCTCTTGACTGTAGACTTTGACAGTGACAGTCCGACCTCTTCAAGAATGTTCTTGACTTGGTCGGATGTTGTGCAGATGCTTAACCTAACCATAGAAGTAATTCTGTCATCATGGACTTTTAGTTGTCTTCTGTGGTCTTTCAGGCCTTTTAATGCTGCTGAGCTGCTCAGTGCATTCATTGTTTATAATATTTAACGTTCCAGTGAAAAGCTACCAAATGCTACCAAATCAACTTTAGATTTCTCATTGTGGTGGGGCGTGGTCTGTGGTGCCGTGCAGGGAAGGCGGACGCACCTGCGGGGCATCCGCAATTACGCCCGCCGACTACAAGAAGGGGGCTTAGGGTTTGTGTGTGTGTGTGGTTGTGGTGTGGTGTATTTGTGGCTGGCAGCTTGAGAGCTGCAGCCGCGTGTAAGAAAAACCCCTCAAAACTATGACCCGTGGACTCGCCGTGCCTTATTCACACCACGCTCATTTTCTTAATTTGTAATAAAATAATGAGGGAGCACGCCTCACCTAACCATGAAACTGCTTGTCAGTAAATTTTGTAGTTTACTTTGGACTCCCTGAAAATCGGCGACTGTAGATAAAAGTGGCTGTAATCCATAAACAGCTAATACAGTATTTTTGTTGAACCCCTTGACTTAAAGCTCAAAGCCTGACCTTCACTAACACCCTGAACCTTTTATTTAAAATGCACTGTAGCGATGCGCAGTTGCAAAACTGCACAAAAATGGTGTCATTGTCCAAACACTTATGAACGTGACTGTACGTGTACACTTCCCCCACAGGACTAGTTGATAGTGACCTTTCCTATGCTCTAGACCATTTGAAAAAGCCTCCAGTCTTTTCACTTTTACCGCTGACCCCAAATAAAGGCTGATCCAATTACGACTCAAACCTTCTAAATGTGCTCCCACAGCACCAGAGTGGTTTGTGTGTGTGTGTGTGTGTGTGTGTGTGTGTGTGTGTGTGTGTGTGTGTTTTTCCTGATATGGACAAAGAAAAAGAGACACTGTTTAGTGTGCCAGGGCAGAGTGTGGGGAGCAGTCAACCATCTTGCCATGCTGTGCAGGGGGCCGTGAGATATGACTGGCTCAGAGTCAAAGCTGCTAAGCTACCTCCATACAGCTCCTCAGTACTCCTCTTGCCACAAACATATTTGTCTGTCCGTCTTTATTTGTGTCTTCTCCTCTTTTTGCTAATTTTCTACCAAAAAACTGTCCTTGTACCCCTGTGTGTGTGTGTGTGTGTGTGTGTGTGTGTGTGTCTGTGCCTCTCCCTCTGGGTGTCTCTGTTAGCAAGGATTAATAAAGAGTTGTTAACCTCTGTTTGCCCTCTGTGGAGTGTGCAGTGAGCATCTTGGGACTCCAGGCAGCTTCAATAGCACAGTGTGTCATTACTAACAAGGCACTGTGGCTAATGTTCTGACATTAGCCATGCACAGGCTACGTTCGTTCACATGGCAAACACAAGTACCATGGGAATGGTTGTAAACTGCAGGGCCAGAATTAGAGTGGTGCTTAACCAAACTTAAGCATAAGTAGGTGCAATCAGCTTTGTTTAACAGTTACTAAATAACAGTGACTAATAAGGTATTGCTACAGCACCAACTGCCGTGTCATCATTGTGGCTTGCACTCTCAATCATACATAACCCATCCCTCACTAATAATAATGCCATAAAAGCAGCAGACAGATTTAGGTAATCAGTCCTGAGCCTGTGGAAACAGGTTTTCCCTCTCCTCTGTATCCTTGTGTAATACAGCACAAATCTTCTGTTCGCTTCTTAGTTACAGAAAGAATAACAATCTCTAACACACTTCACACTCGATTACAATTTCATATGACTGAGAAAACTTAATTCATTAAAATGGCCCCTTTCCAAATTAAAAGCTATAAACGAGTTAATCCCAAAGTTGTCGGAGAGAAGATGATTTTTTTTTTCACCCCCTTTGAAAAGCCAAATGAAAGAATTGCACAGAATAGAACCGAGCTGCTATTTGGATTTTAGTGTACCTCTTAATTTGAGGTAAAACCTAACTAATGTAAAATATTGTGCACGTTAGCTGTGAATTTTGTGATTTGGTTCGCGTCACTGTCTTTTTCTTTTACCCCATTTTAGCATCATGTTGCCACTAATGTATAAAATCACCTAGCTGTGCAGTCCGCCTTTACAAACAGCTCTAAAGAGGTCACCGAATTCGAGGGTGGTACTGTAACTGGACTCCGCTTTTGCAATAAGTCAGTTTGTGGCATTTCTTCCCACCTAGATATTCCACAGTCAGGTGTTAAGTGGTATTAATGCAAAGTGGAAGCGTTTAGGAACCACAAACATGAAGTTGCAGATAGTTACAGAATGCATTTGCCAAACTCCAGAGCTCCAAAACTCCTCTAGCATTAACATCAGCACGAAGCCTGTTCGCCAGGAGCTTCCTGACACAGCTTTCCATGGCTGAGCAGCTCCTGTAGGTGCAGCATATAGGTGGCCACATAATTTTGCCCATGTAGTGTACATGTGATCAAGTCATTTCTGAAGTCCAAATTACCCCAAATAAATATTTTTGCATATCTGACGAGGAATGTGCCAAATCAGATATATTTGTGATAGGTCAGTCTCGATATAATATCAGCTGCCTTGGCTTTGATTTCATTTATTTATATAGAAATATGTGTGTGAATAGACTTTTTTTTTTTTTTACTTTGAGGGAGCAAACTGGGAAACTGCTTTTGAAGATGTTAAATCTTTGTCAAAATGATGACATACATGATAAAAAAAAAAAAACCAACGTAATTTTGAATTTTTACCAGAGCAATTAATTATCATGTGCTGATAAAAGAAGACTGAGTCATATTAAATTGTAACAGTTTTTTTTGTGTTATCATTCCTTTGAATATTAAATAACTACCATCATATACATTTTTGCTGTTTCGTTTCATCCATTGCGCATTATTCTTTTGTGAGTGCTTCAATATTTTCTGCTGCAGACAGTTTAAGTAAATCAAGGTGAGCATGTACTTTTGCAAGGAAGATGATTGTGGTTTGAAAGGTTGGGCCCCTGAAAGGGCTTCTTCAGATAACATCTTTAGCCATTTAGCTGCAGTTAGCTGCTTGGTTAGATGGGAGCAGGGGGCGTGAGCAGACCAGACAGTTTGATTGATGAATTGGATGAAATTTATTGTGCGCTGTAATGGAAGTCTCTTCCCTCACCACAGGAGTTTAGTGCTCTTTGACTGCAATGGGCTCCACCAGCAGTGGGCTTTATTGCAGCCCTCCCTATGTAAATATTTCCTTGTCCTTGGGATTCTTCGCATGAGTGGGTGAGCAATAGGTGAAAGACAGGTACTCATTAAGCTGGCAAAAGAAACGCTCACAGAGACACGAGCGATTTAAGATTGATGATGCACGTTTTATGTAAGTGTAATCGTTTTTAGTGCGGTCATGCATGCTTCTTTTTGCATCTGACTCAATTCAAATCCATGTAAACTGCCGCTTCTATGGCACCTCTAGGGAAAAGTTTAAATTCATGAATGATAATCAGATGCCATTATCTCCGTACTGCAAAGGTCTTTGTAAGTTAAACATATTCATGGTAAAATCACGCCAGATCGCCCTTGCCAGTTTAAACAGATCATCCGTTGCAGAAATTCAAGGTTTTTCTGGGCCGCAGATAATCATAGACATCATTCTCTGCAGTTTTTTTTCCCCGGAGGAATAGGCCTTGATGAAACGGGCTGTTAGCATTTTCACAGAACTTGTCAAAGCTTCAGCAGCTTGGAAGTGTACTTGGAGCCAAAGTGAAGTAGAGTGCTGAGATTTGAAGTGTGCCTAAGCAGGAGGCACAGTTGGAGGACTTTGCTGCAGCTCCTTGTTTCCAGGGAAAAAAAACAGCAGAAGTTTTCCTTGTTTTTGCAAAATAACCAGCTGCAGTCAATGTGTGTGTGCGCGCGCGTGTGTGTGTGTGTGTGTGTGTGTGTGTGTGTGTTTGTATCAAACAGTTTTAGAGAGCGCGTTACGTGACAGAAATGTAACTGGTTCTTGCAAAGAGACGAGGTTGGTGAAGACCGAAATTGCTGAATAGATTCATAAAAAGTTTATCTGCCTAAACAGAAGGAGAAAGAGAAGGTAGAGGAAAAAAAATCTTAGGACTTGTCTCCTGGCAAAATGAAAAATGTCCATCACTTGTAGTTGCCGTAGAAACCTTGTCTTGGAATTGCATGTGGAAACGTGTGCGTGTGTGTGGATTTGAACGGTGAATGAGGATGTTCACGTTTAATAAATTCCTCCGGGCTCCGAAGCGTGCCGCCTCAAGGTGTTGGGTTTAAATGGCAGTAAGGATTAACCTACGTGCTGTGATTTGGGCTGACGTCATGTTTTAATTGTGGAAATGTCAACTGCCGATGTGTTTTGTCTGAGAATTAGGATTACATTGAGAGATTAAAGGCTGCTTTTAAAGGCCAGCGAGTTTAATTGCACTGAATTCATTCAGTTATCAGGATTAAAGTCTTGCAACTTAAACCATAAAGGATTTTCTGACATATTAGGTTCTTTCAGTCACGAGAGGACATTTCGTGTAGCTGGGTGTTGTCTTTCCTGGATTACCTGGGTGGCATGCTGGGAAACCCACTTGAGAAGATCAGCACTGAAGTTGGTCTCATAGTCGTCAGTGGTTAAAATGGAAGAGTGTGGGATCCTCAGCTGAAAAAGGTCAGAACGGTGTCGATGTTACAAGTAAAAAGCCAGCCACCCATGGTGTTATTATCCACTCACACATGCACACTTGTACGCAGACACACACAGAGAGGTGCGCGCACAATTGCACTCCACACCGCTTTCCCCGACTTTACTGCATGGCTGGATCTTTCCTTACAGAAAACAAGGCTGACTGTCTCAGGAAAGTTCAGCTCCCACAGCTCAGAAGGTCAGGAACATTATCTCCATTTACATCTCTGCCAGCCGCCCCCTCCTTTCCCTCAGCCCCTTATACTTTCTCTGGACCTCTCTCCTCTCTGTAGTGTCAGACTTACAGCATGACATGTGAGAACAGGTGTACATGTGACGAACAGTGTAATTAACCAAATACATCAGCGTTGAGCCTTCAAGGAGTCATTTAGTAGTTTTTTTTTTTTTTTGTGTGTGTGTGTAAGTCTATCTGAAGTAGCGGTTCTAGGCCGTATCCAGTTCATATACAGCTAACTTAATGCATTTATTTCTTTTCACATTTCGGTGTGTTCACTCTACACTTGTTGAACATAATGAATGAAAACATTAAAGGATAATGGTAGAGTCACTGTCACCAAATCCAATGAAAGCACACAAACCAACAGTCTGTCAGTGTGCATTTCAGCCTGGAGCACATTCGTTTTAACTGAAAACGTAAAATAAAAAACAAAAAAAAATGCTCTCTCAGAAGTCACATTTTTCTAACCCGCTGGGCAAAGGTTGCTTAAATAGGAGTAAATTGTGAATTGGCTGGGGACTATTTTCAACTGTTGACTAATATATGTTTCTTGCTCTTGGGTGTATTCACAGTAGGGTGACAGTGCGTGTGGTATTGAGACAAAATAAGTAAACAACAGTGTCCATGTTGACTTTAGTGAAGCAGCATGTTACTGGGTATGATTGTGTGGCTCGTTGATGGGTTTTTAATAGGCTTGGGAGCGCTGGGACACTATAATGAGCTGTATTAGGCTTTGGTTACACAGGCAATCAACAGTGTCTTTTTAGGGTCAGCTGATGGTTAATTGATTGACTCTCAGCTGGCAACTGTAGCTTTTAAATATGATCAAGGCAATCAGATTGTATGCTAAAACTGCAAACATCAACATAATGGATATACACTCAAACTCAACAGACACTTTATTAGGTATAGCTAATCAACGTGTTCCGAAAGCACTTTATAATAATGTCACTCTATTAATTATTAGTAAGTGCTTAAATTTACATTTATATAAAATTACTCCTATTTAGTATGCCATTTGCTAATACTATACCATCACCTAACCAATGCTTAATATTGTGTCTGCATGCCTAAATGCATTGAGTTGCTGCCATGGGATTGGCTGATTAGTTATTTGCGTTGATGAGCATTTGAACAGGTGTACCTTATAAAGTCTCCCCTGAGCGTAGTACTTGGTTACATGGAGAGCAAAGTGCAAGTGACGAGGGATTCCGGTGGTGCCTGTGTGTGAAGGAAAATTGGAAAGTCAAATAAATTTCCATTTGCTCAGACTGATGGATGCAAATCCACCGGGCTGCATGGTCACTGCAATGCCAGAGTACAAGACAAGTTCTTGACTGTCACCTGAGAAGTGTCACCTGAAGGGGAAGTGATATGTGGTGATGTGCAGTTTGCAACAGGAATGAAAGCGACAGTACAGTGTAAAATATAAGCAGGCACGTTCAACTGTACTGGTTTAATCTGGGGCGTTACTTGAAGGTTAAAGCTAGCGATTTTTATTCATTTATTTCCATTATTTAGGTCTTTCAGTGCTCTCTGATTTTCCTTTTCTGTGAAACTCACTCTCTTCTGCGCCTCTTTTGATGGTTTAAATCTTTTAAAAGAATGCCCTGTATTCTTTTATTTTTCTAAACCAAAGAAAAGTGACTTTTTCCCCGTCTGTGAGCTGTTTTTACCTTCAGATTAGGAGTAAAAAAATGGTATTACAGGAACATGTTGCCCAGTGCAGCACTGTAGCTTCATGTACCCACAGTCCTCCACTGTGATCCAACAGCTACTGGATCACAGTGGAGGACTGTGGGTACATGAAGGATGCAGCAGATACAGTAAGTACATATAACAGTGTAGCAGGTTTGGAATGAATTTGTCCCTTGCTGTGGGCTGGACCGGTTCATTTCAGGAAGGTAGATTGTTTGCCACATGCCAGAGCAGAGCAGAGGAAAGAACAGGACGCAGCAGAGTGGGTCACTAATTTTCTGGCTGCTGCCCATTGTTTATGCTGTTGAGACTCAGGTACATTGTCACCACCAACACCTGCCATCTCACACGTGCAGCTTTAGCCAGCAGATTCCAGCCGGGCTGCTAATTGAACCCTTTATACAACCTATAATAGTAACAGCACAGCAGAGAAACAGCAAAACAAATGCTCTTTATCTCACGCGCCCTGTACTTGATAACTTCCTCCATGTTTATGGAAATGATCACTCACTCTTTTTTTTTTTTCTGTTTGGCCAGCAAAAAACAATGTTGCTTGGCAACAAGAGCACCACAGTTATGGTACATTTGTGTGTGTGTGTGTGTGTGTGTGTGTGTGTGCGCATATATTCAATCTGGGGATGTAAAGAGAAGAGAGAGAGGAAAGGAGTGGTGAGGACAGGATAAAATATGGGTAAGAGCAAGAGGGAAAAGAGGGCCAGAACTGTGTTGGCATGGCAAGATAAGGGGAAGGATGGAGGATGGGGGGAAGGCAAAGGCCTTTTTCCAAGTCACTTACTCTCCGCAGACGGAAAGAAAATCGTCCGTTCACATCAAAAACCTTCAAAACACACGGATCAAAGCATATTTTAAAGGAAAGAAGCTGATTTTACTCAAGATGATAAGAATGGCCATAAAATATTTAGAAGTTCATTTAGTGGATGTGCTCTGAATAGCAGTACTCACTGTAGTCAGCTTCACATATGTACTGTATGTGTCATGGCTTCTTTCTTTCTTTCTTTTTCATATATTTTAACAGTATTTTTCCATTTCTAGGATGGCTTCTGCTACCATGTAAAACTTGTAACTGGTATTTCATTTAACAACACTGAGAATGTAGAAAATGCAGTAATATGCTTTTTTTTTTTTTGTCGGCACAGCTGGACACTGCACATCATGATATCTACTGTACATCTTAGGATAACGATACATTACCTTTACAAGAGTCCTACTGCCTATTATAGCGCTTTTAGTCCATTTAATTTAAAAGCAGGTATAAACTTACTGTAGCACCTCAGCTCAGACTGTTACACTGAACGTTACAGTAACATAACAGTATAAAACATTTCTAGAGTAAGGAAGTGTTTTTGTAGATTACAGTGCATGCGATGTCTAGCTGACAGTACTTTACTGTGATTTAAGGAGGAGGGAATTTGGTACAGTGAGTATTTGTATACATATTTTTTTTATTTTTTTTATTCCCCTGTAAATTTAAAATTGGCAGACTGGTTGATTGACAGATTTTTTTCTAACTCTCTCTGGTCCTATTCATCATCCTACATCCCTACTGTGTCTTTCATCTCTGTCTGTCTCTTCCAAAATCCTCTTTTCCTTTATCTCCCCCGCTCAATAATCCTTTCTACTTTATCTCATTCTCTCTCCTGCATGTTGTTGTCTCTACCTTTGCCTCTCTCTTCCATCTACACTCTACTTTTGACTCCATCTCTTATCCCCAATAATTTTCTCTCATCTCTATGTCTGCATCCTCCTTTTTTCCTTCCTTCCATATTTCTTTGGCTGACCATCCCTCTTTACCTCATCATGCCATCTTTCCTTTAAACATATTGTTCAACTTAATTTCCTCTCTTCTTCTTTTTCCTTCTTCCTAATTCCTGTAATCCCACCCTTATGTCAATCTTCATAATAAATTTCTCGTTTTTCTTTTTCTTTTAATCCACTGCATACCCGCCCTCTTTCACTCAGCTCTCTGTGGTCTGTGCTGCAATGTTGATCCCGGACGTTTTGTCCCCACTCCTCCTCCTCTCCATCCTGTTGCCGGGCTACGGTTGCCGTGCGGCGGACATTCCAGAGGACACTACATCAGAGTTCTCTGTCAGACTGTACCAAAAGCTGCAGGCAGCAGGGGGTCAAGACAACATCATTTTCTCCCCGCTGAGCGTGGCCGTGGCCCTGGGCATGGTGGAGCTGGGAGCCAGGGGGGCTTCACTAGAGGAGATACGACAGGCTGTCGGATTCAGCCATCTGCTGCCAGGTGAGACGTGTTTATAAGCAGCAGTTCACAAACGCCAAGGTCAGGAGTAAGTGAGGGGAGATGAGTCTTTGACAAAACTAATGAAAGTGTATTTCTTTAATAGATGAGTAGAATTCAAAGGGCTCTCCTTCTCTTATACACCCTTATACACATGAACCTTTGGAACAGTTATATATTGGATTGTATATCTTTTGCCATAGTACAAAGATGATATATTATAGAAAAGAATATTATTTATAGGCTGAGGTTGTGTTTTTTTTTTTTGTTTGTTTGTTTTGTTTTTTACTCTATGTTACCACTCAAAGCTCTTACTACAAGCCTCATTCAACCATTCATGTGTGCTTTTAAACTAGCATTCATTCACACTCTGATGGATGGATCAGAGGCAACTCGGGGTTCAGTGTGTTCCCATCCATCCATTTTCTTCCGCTTATCCAATTCAGGGTCGCGGGGGAGGCTGGAGCCTATCCCAGCTGTCTTAGGGTGAGAGGCGGGGTACACCCTGGACAGGTCGCTAATCTGGCGCAGAGCTGGAGAAGGCATGGATCAAACCACTGACCTTCCAAATGGTAGACGACCTGCTACACCGCCTGAGTCATAGCCTCCCCTGGGTTGGGGATAGGGAGAGGTTCACCAGAAAGATCGGTTTAATAATTAAAGGAGAACATTTGTCAAAATAAAATAAAACAATCTGCGGGTGTCATCCGTTATAGCACATAATATAATTGAAAAATTTAGAGAATCTGGACACAAGAGATGAAGTGATATTGATAGGCTAAGGTTTTGCTTGGTAAGTCACTGGAAGGGCTCGGGAACACTTCTGAAAACCGTTGTTGCTAAAAAGATTTTTAAAATGCCTCCATTTTCTCTGTGCCGAAGCTTATTTAAGATGGACTGGTGCAAACAGGAAAACTGCCCTCTGTGGGTTGGACAAATTTTGAAAATCTTGGAATTTTAGAATATGTATGTTTCAAATGATCTTGTATAACAGCACATGTGATGCTCAAAGCTTTTAAACAATGCCTTAAGTAAGAACGCGTGTCTATCCTTTTGTTCTCCAGGTGTCGAGTTCTCCTTGCTCCAGAACCTGACAGCGGCCCTGTTGGATGATGACAGCCACTATGTGATCCGATTTGCCAACAGCCTGTTTTTGCAGGAAGGCGTCGCCTTTAACCCCGAGTTTCTGCATCTGATGAAGAAGTACTTCCGGGCTGACGTGGAAACCGTCGACTTCAGTGAATCGTCTGCTGTGGCTGAGCAGATCAACAAATGGGTGGAGAATCACACCGACAGTAAGTTACAGAGAGAGGGAAAAAGTGGGGATGCTGTTAAAGAGACTGAATGAATACATACTGATAGATATACAGCTATCCTCTGTTAAAATGTGCCTGTGTTTAGGAGTCTGGAGTAACGGATTTAAACATACAACAATGGCAGTACCCTCCATGCAAGTTGCTAACCAAGAGCAAGGTGTCTGCATGGTGCACGCTCCTTTTTCTTCAGACACCAAAAATCCAATTACGAGCTACTGACATGGAGCATTGTCAAAGTAGTTGTAACACCTCTGTTTTTGTTTAATTGCATCCACATGCTAAAAACCACCTCAGGAGGGGGCTAATCTAGCGCTAATGAAAACCAAGGCGATCTAAACAAACCGTACAAATCGCTCCCTCCAGGTAAAATCCGGGCACTGCTCTCAGCCGATGACTTCAGCAGCGTGACCCGCCTGACCCTGGTGAACGCAGTTTATTTCAGAGGCTCCTGGAAAAACCAGTTCAGGCCGGAGAACACCAGGACCTTTTCCTTCAGCAGAGATGACGGCTCTGAAGTCCAGACACTCATGATGTACCAGCAGGGAGACTTCTACTATGGTAGGAAAGAACAGTGTGTGTGTGTTTGCATTTTTAGATTTGTACTCGTGGCATTTTCTCTGCAGGCCTTGATTTTCAGCTAATATTTCCTGAGGTTACTTAAAATGTTAATCTTTGTTGTAAAATATTCATATGTCATGTCGAGTGTTATTCTCTGAATAGGCTCCTGTTTTCAGCTCGGTTAAAATTCTGTTCACTCGCACAAACATAACCGGTACGTCTTTTCAAGTTAGTGGAAGGTTTTGAAAGCCTTTCGTGTCAAAAATATCAGCACATAATTGTGACAGTCTGTGCTAAGCTGTGTGCTGCTATATTAGTTATGAAGGTACAAACAAAGGGGGGGGTTTGCTTTGTTTTCTTTTTAAGTGTGTTGATTTCTTTTCTTTTTTTTCTTGTTCACCGAATGTCCTTTTTTCTTTTCTGTTAGCCTCTGGAGGATGTTTTATCAGTGTCGACTTCTAATAACATTAAAGCAACCCAACCTTTTCTTTTTTTTTTTTTGCTTAAATTCAATGATCTGCAGAAATCGGATGAGACTTTTCGACTTCTCTGTTATTAACTCTTTGTCATTACGTTGCAACATCCACACTGTCTTGCACAATGCGACAGTTTTTTTTGTTTTGTTTGTTTTGTTTTTTTCTAAATTGCAGCAATGCAGTAGTTATTTTTATGTAACCAAGTTGTGATGTTACGGTTTAGTTATTATGTAACTAAATGAACGTAGGTGCCATTGGTTTATTTAAGTTCCAGAGCTTAGATGTACTATACAAGGTAAATTTCGGTGTTTTGCTGGGAGATGCAATACTGCACAGAACCCTGCAGTTTGTCTGCTGTGCTGTTACATGTGACTGACTCCCGTCTGTTTCTTCTGCGTCTCTCTTAGTCTGCCATACTGCCAAAAACAGTCGCATCACAGTCTTACAGCTCTGCTACTAATGCTGGTGCATTTCAGTTATTTTGGTCCTGTCTGTGTACGAGTGCAGCGCGAATGCTCGTGCACACCTACGTTCACACATGCTCACATACACAGGATCAAGGAAATTTGTGCATGTGTGAATGGGTGTGGATAAGGTATATTTGAGAGCTGCAAAACAAGGACAGGTCCTTGGGGAAAAGGTTGCGTTCTGCAGCACGATCCACAGAGTGTGATTGTGCATTACAAA
>VUQG01024565.1:0-16037 GCA_015106755.1 Etia nguti | reverse complement strand
GGTCAGTCTGATGGACTGTTGTGTTGTTGTTGGTGATCCTGGATGAAGGGCTGGTGGACCAGGTGAGCTCAGGTTGAGGGTAGATCCCCTCTGAGCTGCAGGTGATCCTTTGTCCTACTTGTTGGAGATCGACTTTACGGACTGGAGCTGAAAAAAAGAAAAAACATAAAAAAGTCAGAAAGAGATTTTGTTGTCTCAACTACTCTTTTCTGTTTATTTCATGTTAACATGATTTAATTTAACAGAAAATGTGTAATTCTTGAATCTCAGACCACATCAAAATATAGCATTTGTCATAGTTTTTTGATGCAGCATTTCAAAATATAGTTATTGATTAATAATGTAGCATGTATTGTATTTTTTTCATGACTTTTAAGTGTGATATAAAAATTACTACGGATCAGCCCTGGTGTTACAGACAGGCCCCGGGGCTTCAAACCCCAAAAGGTCCCTCTGGCCCTCAGCTGAATTATAAGCTGAACTATAAGTCAAGATGAAGTCATATAATTTGGTAATGACAATGTTAAATTACCACATTATTGTAGTAACAAGCCCGTTATAAATATTTAGTTAACAGTAACTTGGAGCACGTGCACCAAATGTAGCAGCATGACTGAGGAGGACACTTATTTTGGAGAACATAGGCCTAAACAAGTCAGTTCTTGGAAGCTGCCAACCTCTTGTACAAGTAAAAAATATCATCATCAGTTCATGAGATGATCTTTAAGACATGAACTACTTGATATGAGTGTACTGTACGTTTATGGTTATTGTGCAAACGGGTTTGTGATGTGGTTTCAGGTTGTTTACGCTTGAATTTGTTGTGTAGGGGTGTAAATGTGGCAGCATTAGTCTTTTCCCTTTAAAAAAAAAAAATGAAATAACAAAGTGAGTCTAACCTAACTCCATCAGAGCTGCTCATTCTGCTCTGGTGCTGACGCTGCTATTAGTGAAGTAGAGTAGAACCAGGGGTCACAACTGGATGTATATTTTAAGTATTTTAAAATACAATATTCTCAGTCAGAGGATTTAGACCCAACAAACAAGGTTGGAACCCTGACCTCATCTTCCAGGCTCCACCAATACTCTATTTACCGGAGAAGATGTGTGGCCATCTTTTCACACCATGTAGTATCCAGATTAGCCGTTATTATTGTTAAAAAAAAACCCTCAAAAAACAAAAACCAAAGATGTATTTATTAATAGGTCACTGAGATACACCTCTGGTATAAATTTGAAGCTTCTTCAAATTTATACCAGAGGTGAGAGCTGCTTTGCTCTCGAGTTATAGTCTTGACAAACTTGGGTGTCTGTGCCGCCTGCCCGCCCACCCAAATTTGCATCCGTTAGCTTGTGAGTGTTGTGTTGTTGGTATTTACCTGATTTTTACTTTATATGTGCAAATAAGTGTTAAAACTAGTTCTGTCAGCGTTAATCTCGTTAAAATGACATTTACGCCATAACCCCATTTACGCGGCAAATCTCTGTTAGCGAGTTAGCGTAGATCGCCCCGCACGGCATCAACATGTTAGCGTGGTTAGCTCGTTAATGCGTTAGCGCCGAGCAGCCCCACGCACAGGGCGATCTCTGTTAGCGAGTTAGCGCGGATCGCCCTGTGCGGATAGATTTTTATCATGAACAGTGAAAAAAATGGCCCATGAAAATGTTGTAAAGCTGATCCGTCAGTGACTATTGGAGAAAAATGGGACAAACTCAAAGGAGACTACTGCTTTTCATTAATGCAGACAAATCAGGCTGCTGTAAAAGCCCGAGGGGGTTTCTACGTGATCTGCCCCCACCCGGTGTAAATCTTATGTTTCAGAAAGACAGAATCTCGAGCCATTAAACAAAAAAACAATGTGTTTTTTTTTTTTTATCAGTTTATTTTCTACAACAGCCAAGATATGTGCTGATTTCATCAGTAGTTTTTTTCAGGTGTTGTATCAGAAATCACCGCAACAGACAAACAAATGCGTCGATTAAGGGTATATTAATGAGCAGAATTTGACACAGACTCGAATCTAAAACCAGACGATCTGGTTCACAAGTAACAGAGTTAGTTTTGGTCTCAAATGCCCTACGACGGCCAGAAACATCAAATTAAAACAGCAAGTGTGAAATCAAACCCAGTCAGACCACAGCGAGGAAGAAGAGAAGGAGAATCACTCACCCACACATTTGTTTGATAACTCTCCCGACAGCCTGTGTGCAGAAACCCTCCGGAGCACAGTACGAGGCAGGATTTAGGACTCCGTGAAGTAGCTCCACATTTTTTGGATGTGTAATGAACGCGAGTCACTGTGCTCCGGACGTTCGTTCCAGACACGAGAAAAACAAAATGCGAAAGCACCGCCTACCGACTGGAAGGAGCGTGCCATCCCTCCAAGATCCCCAGAAGCTTGGAGTGCAGGTAGAAAGCTTTTGGTTTTTCTGACGAGCATCAATAAGAAATTCAGATTCTGTTTTCATTAACACAGCGAAGATTTTCATATAAAGTTAAGACAGGGCTGGACTGTTAATCTGACACAGCAGGCATCGGCACGGTGTGTCAGATTAATTGCTTTCTTTATCGATATAATTATACAGACTACAGGCTTGCATAAAGAACCTACAAGCACTGAAAGCAGCCCATTGGTTTATTTCCAGTACTGACGCAACCTTAACGCAACCGAGCCCCTCCACAGAGTTTAGTGTGAAAGAAGTGTTTGATAAAGATGAACAAACAAAAGCGAAAACGTGGAGTTCAAAAGCTCAGAGAGAAAATACACTAGAAATAGATGCAGGAAAATGTGTTAAATGAAACTACACGTCAGCAGCTGCACCAGCCACAACAACCAGTAACAAAACCTCACAGTCACATGACACTGCAGTTACTAACGGTAAACGTGCAGTACCTCGTTAACCCGCATCATCACTTTACTACCACAGCATTATGGTATTATCGCCACATTCAGGATGGTTTTAGTTCCTCTGTCACAGGGTAAATGTGCTGTCCACTGCGCGAAGTAAAGAAAAGAGATCCAGCCAACTTTCTCAGAGAATATTCAGCAAGATGTCATGTCAAGATGAACCATAACAATTGACAAAAAAAATAAGGCACTGAGGTTTTGGCACAGTGTTTTCACCAAGGAGAATAGGATTTTATGATTCGTGCATTCTTATAATCAAAGGCATTTCATACTTGCCCGAGACCATGTTGGAACCTTACCTGTATCAGCTATATTTACATTGTTTTTACCTTTTCATGCTGTTAAAATTATTTTCTAATTTTATTTAAAGCAGTTAGGAAGATTCTCTATTGTAAACAAAAATTAGCTAAAACTTTAATGACAAAACTGTGTGTATATAAGCTGCAATTTCAGTTAAATTGTTAAGCATTCAGTCTTTGTTTTAACAATTAAAGAAATAAAATAATTACTTCTGCATAACAAAAAGTATCCAACAGAGATACCAGAGCATTGTAACACACATTTGTGTTTATCACTGTTTGATGTTCTTCTTAAATTGTAGTCCAGAGTTTGGCATGTGGGTTTATTTTTCTTAGTTTTTGTTTTGTTTGTTTTTTGGATGATCTGTTCTCAGATTTTACCTGAAAGATATTCTCCATTAAAGTGTTTCCTCTAGAGTCACTACTCCATTTCTTGTGTAGTGGGAGAAATATGCACACAGGCAGGGATGTTTATCTTTGAGAGAAAAGTATTGGTTTCTCAAAGTATGTTATTCCTAAGGTCACCTGTCACAACAGAAGACCAAGTCTTTAAAAGAGAACCGGCTAAGACTTTGTCACTGTGATGGTCTGAAACTGTCAGGCATAATCAGGCATACACAGATTCATTATTGTTCTCTACAGCAGTCCTCTTTTCAGTACAGTAAAGTTACAATTCCCTCCATGCGACGTGTTTATGGGTAATCTGTGAATTGCTACAAAAATTGGACAAAACACAAATATAAGAAGTTTTTTTTACAAAGCTATGGCTTCTTTTAACTTTTTCTAATAACATACTAGACTCATGTTTTTTTCTCGTGTTCTTAGCTTGTCCAGTGATGTGACAAGTCAGTTTTCTAGCTTGATTTTCCCACAAGTACTTTATCGTCTTTTTTCTCCACCTCAGATCTTCCTCTGTGTTGTTGTCGGAAGAGCCTGTCGAAGCAAATCCCTGGAGATTGTTCAAAAAACAACTCACACTTTGAAGGAATGCTTCACCCCACTCCTACTCACTGGTCCAGCCCAGCACCTCATGACCTCAGTCCCAGATCTCAGCAGTTTTGCAGTGAACACTGGAAGTTCCTCACTATTCTTTTCATCTGCTTTTGAGTTCACTAGCCCTTCCAGTGAATAGGAGACTTTCATTACTGTATGGCCTGAAAAATGTTTTACATTCATAAGACATTATGAGTACATGTCTAAAATGAATACAGAGCTCAGCAGTGTAGGGAGGTTGTCTATAGTACAGTATTACTACTGCTACTAAACTAGAACCACTGCAAACACCCATCCTATAATGGTTATGATGCAACACTGGTGGAGTTCTCTGAACTACTTCACCTTGACATATTAACTATGCTCAGCAGTATATCAGTTATTAGTGTTTCCTCAGCACCACCGCCTTTCCACATGTATGTTCCCTCATGTTCTGAAAATAAGTCCTGCAGTGTGAGGCTACCTGACTGATACATTCTGCAGCTGCTAATGCCACTTTTCTTTGACTGTGTAGTATTTGTTACTTCCAGGTCAAGTCACAATGGTGCCATGGTTGAATGTCCAATCACAAACACTCAAATTTAGGAATTCAAACTATTCAGAATCGTGAACATGTGAAAATCAGCCTTTTTCTTGTTTGAAACACTTTTAAAATTTTGGAATTGGAAGAATTTGGTAACTTGTTTTTCAATCAATAACAATGACAAAAGAAAACAGAATAGATAACAGAAAAATAAAAGTTAAAGTTTGGAATAAAATAGTAAATTATTTCATTTCATGATTTTCGCTCTTTGCTTTGAATAATGACCCACAGGTTTTGAAAAAATGAAGGTTGCAGTGACTCACTATGATCATTTCAGGCAATGGAAACCCATAATAATAATAATCTTTCATTTTGCATTTATGCCTTAAAGACACAATGTTTTGATCAAAGCTGCTTAATTTTCCAACTTAATGCTTTTGCTACATATACTTTGTGTTGGTTTTATTCACTGTGCCTTCAAATCAATAAGAAAGAGGCTTTCATGCTTTAATTTGATAATATATTTAATACTTAAAAAAATGTATTACACATAAAAAACATGGGGTTGGGTGTGTCTAGCTATTCATTTTCTTCCACTTACCCAATTCAGGGTCACAGTGTGAGTGTAGCTTATCCTAATTGTCATAGTGCAAGAAATGGAGTAACATAACAAGTCACCAGTCCATCACAGGGCAAAGACAGAAAGTCCTACAGGTAAACTTTTGAATCAACAGAGAAACATGCATGTGGACTGTGAGAAGAAGCCAGAGTACCCAGAGAGAACCCATGCAAACATGGGGAGAACATGCAAAGTCCACACAGAAAGGCCCAAGATGGCAGTCTCACTGTCAGCTGATGGTGCTAACCACTACATCATGGTGCCTCCTATTTTATTTCTAACAAGGTGAGAAATATTAATACATAAATGAAGTCTTATTGATAGTATAAAAGAGGGGCTTTTAACTCTGTCTCTATCTGTTTACATCAAGCTGAGGTGCAGTAGCCTGATGCAGAACATTATCAACATCATCCATTTCCAGCTCCACTGCAACAATGGAGACAATACAACAAAAAAGCATTGTCTATTTTAAATCTACTATCTTAAAGTAAAACAATATCTATCTATATATAAACAATCTTTGCTTCTTGAGCAGAGAGCCAGAACTCAGGAGTGTTCAGTGCAGGGCTGAAGCAGAGCTGCTGGGGTCTGCTTGGGTGGTGTCAGATGTTTCACCATTCAGTTTCCTTTTGACATCGGCTGATGTTCAGTGCTGTTGTTAACAAGATGAAAAGAGATTTTTTGAAAACATGTCTTCATTATGAATGATAATAATATAAAAACCTTCAACAATCCAAAATAAACACCACATCAATCTAAATTTGCTTCATCTGATTTTCTGTTTTTCATGTCATGGATGTTCTTGAACACTGCTTCAAATCATTTTTGACTAGACAGCAGTTTAATTAGACTCATTATAGACATCTGGTTGTATCTTCATGACCATAACGCTGTTTTCAGATAAGTTTGTTTTTATAGAGTAGTTAAAACAAGATTTACTCATATATGCATTTCGCTGTCTTTACGTTGTTCTGAGGAATTGAGTCCAGAAGATATCATAATCAGTAGAGATAACATAAACAAAATTAAATGCAAAGTGAAGGGAGGAAGTCATTTACCTCTTCTGGATTTATACAGCATGAAGCCTACTGCTGCTCCTGTAACCACAATAGCTCTAATCACCCCTCCTAAAATAGCTCCTGAATTTCCTGAAACACAAAGAAACAGAGTCAGTTTAAATGTCTTTTGGCTCAAACCTCATCACAACTCTTAATTGGATCTTTTTTTTGGTCAAAATGATTATATAATTTATTAATTTATTAAGCTTTTATATAATTTGCTTTATGGTTTATTGGAAGAGGTTTGCCGTCAAACACATAACTAAACTTAGAATGGAGATGGAAGACCAATTAAAATGAATTTTGAAAGATGTCAGTGGTTACTTACTTAACTATGAAAACAAGCATGTTCTCTGTTGCATACTGTGGAGTAAAGGTCATATAATATTGGCTTTGCCTACATATTTAAACAGGTATGGAAGTTCAGACTCAAGCTGCCTCACCTTTACTTATCTTCACAATGGCCCACAGACCAAATCCAGCACTTTTCAATATTTTATTCTTTTTATTCTTGCATGTCACTTTTGCTCCTTAATAACCTGGCATCAAACAGCTGCACTTAACCTGAAAGCAGGTTAAGGTTAGCTAACAGGTTAGCTAACATTAAATGGCACGATGTTGATGCTGAAATTGGACAATGAAGAAAGTATGGGACTGAGTGTAACGAGAGGTGCTTATATTTTAGAAATGTTTACTAGATAATATGTACTAGGAAAAAATGGAAAAAGATGTGTTACGACTGTTGTCGTAATTTTGTCTAAATATGCAAATCTGAGTGTGCAGGTGCGCCTTCAGGAGTGGTGGATCCTGAGGACGGTGTGCCCGGATTGGATGATGATCTGGAGGCGGAGTATAAGACAGCACAGTTGAGGACGGCAAGCCATCCATCCTCGGTTTAACCCCAACTGGCTGGCGCTGCGACGCCGTGTGTTGTTTGTGAATCCAGGAGGAAGTAGGGGTGTACCGCCTTTTCAGTTGGGCACAGTTTTCTCATGTTTTGTTAGTCAGGGAGGGAAGTGATTGTCATTTGGTTATGTTTCTTTGGGGTTAGGCAAGCAGTTGCTCCTCTGAGGTAGTTTCCTTTTTGTTTGTTGTTTTGGCGTGGGTCCACCCCGAAGCTTGAGTGTCTCCTGTGAAACCCATTTTTTGTTTCGTTCTTGTAAATAAACCATTTCTAATTTTAACTTATGGTGTGATGTGCTGCTTGGGATCGAGCAGGGGGCGGATCATTCCTGTTGTTGCGGTCAGGTCCCCTAGACCGGCCGTAACAGATGTATTCTTTTGCTTTATTCTTTTGGTTTAATTCAATGTTCAGCCCTACAGCAGCTCATATTAAGATTGTAATCAGTTCTGTTGTCCTTTTTGACTCAGTAACAGTAGAATAAAACAACCTTAAACACAATAAACTAATACATTTGGTATATTGAATGGCTGGTTACTTTTTCACAAAGTCCCACATAGTTTTGAATAGGTTCTTTCCCCCCTTAATTAATTAAATCGTCATTTAAAAACAGCATTTGTTTTACTCTGGATTAATTTTATTAATCTAGTATTAAAATTTGTTTTAATATTTTTTTCATGGCACTGCATTTTTGCAAACAGGTCCAGGGGTCCAGACTAAAGCTACCTTACCTTTATGAATCCTCACAGAGCTGAGAATTTTTATTGCCTCTTCAGCATCACTGACTTCACATGTGTAGATTCCCTCCTGATCTGGGAATATGTCCTGTAGTGTGAGGCTGCCTGACTCCAAAAGCTTCTTCATATGCTGCTTCCATTTCTCTGAGATTGTGCAGTTGGTGACAGTCCCATTCAGGATGACCTTATTGTGGTTGAATCTCCAAGTTGAATGTTTGAGGGACTGCATGAGATTGTGTTGTCATAGGCAATCACATCTTGAGAAGGTGAAATATTATTCCAAAAACACAAAATTTCAAGCAGGTGATCTAGCGGATTTTTGGTGTCTTTTCTGTCTGTCTCTCTTCCCCTCTGTTTTTCTTTCCCTCTCCTTTTGTTGAGCCTCTTCCCAGCTTCTCTTTTCTTCGTGTTTCTCTGTCCTGTCCCCCGGTCCTGTCTGTTTTGACTGTAATAAGTTAAAAGTAAAATAAATAAATAATAAAGATTGAACAAACTATGACAATCAAGTGGACCAGTATGGCAAAATCCATAATGATCCATTTGGGAAAATAAATCTGTTGGGCATTTTTCTTGGCCTTCAGACAATAATTCTGATTACTACAGTGCCGCATAGGACAAGCAAAATTTTTTTTGACTTTGCTATCAAAATGATCACTAAAATTTTTCTTTTCTTAATGTGGCCCTAATACTCCTTTATAAATAGAAGCTCTACATAGGGAAAAGGGGAAAAAAACATGTACATTAAAAGTACATGTCAAGGATTAAAGGTTAAAGAGACCAGAATGTAGAGTCCAGTTCAGTTTAATTCAATTCAGCTCCATTCAATTCAAATTCAGTTTGATTTAATTTAGGACACTGTTACAGAATAGGCTGCGCCACAGTCAGCTTTTATTGTTTTATTTTTATTTTATTATTATTATTTTTACATTTTTACAAATAAAATTAAAACATATTAATATTGGAGCCAATCTGCCTCAGTTGTGCATCTTTGAACCTGTGTATTCTTTTCTGGTTTCTAAAAAGACTATATTTCCTTGGGGTGAAATTCCCCTTGGTGGCATTGTCATATTTTACTTTTTATATAACCCCACTGACCACTTCGTCACACATCATATCATTAGCATTTACAGCAAAAAGACAATGACAGATAGGAAGATCTAACTAATCAAAGTTACATACTGTTCAGACAGCGATGCCCAATTTGCAAAAAGTGGCCAATAGGAGGCTTCTGGAGCTACAACCTATAGACACAACTGTTTACTACCAAGTAAAATAATAAACATACAGCAGAAAATAAAAAGATATCAGCAATCGATTAAAGGGCTTCAGGGGAAATAATCCGCAGGTGATCTTGCCAAGTCTAGCCAATTCAGGGCGAGGCAGCAGCGACATGTATATGACTTCTAACTGTAACGGCTGGGGAAGTCAGGTGACCGAAGGCCCGGTTGTGTACGGAAACAGGTGAGCGATTGAGAGATGCTCAGATGGCAGCTACTATTTATAGTAACACCATATTCTGTGATTGGCTATCAATGTGATTAATAATCAATTACTGAAATATAATATTCATTCTGCTACACACTCATCTACTTTCACTATTTCTACTGGTTGCACGTTCACCTTTCCACCTGTCTCCCTCTCATTCACACACATATTCTGTCTTGCTTCTTCTGACTTTCATTCCTCCTTTTTCCAGTGCATACTTCCACCTCTCCAGGATGGCCTGGTCTGCTTCCTATTCTTACTACAGATCACAATGTTGTCTGTGGAGACTCCTGCCTGATATTAACCTGTCCACCACCATTGCAAACAATAAGGGACTCGGGGCCAATACCCAATGAACTCATCTGTCACTCCAACCACACACCTCACTACTGTCCTCATACATTTACTGCACCAGCCTCACATACTTCTTTGCCACTTCTGACTTCCTCACGCAGTACCACAATTTTTTTTTTCTTGACACCCAATCATACCCAAAAAACAAAGCAAAACGCATCAATTTCAAGTATACAGGTCAAGATCAAGTCTACCAGTAAGCTAGCAGCACTGTCAGTAGAGTAAACAAATTGCCCAAAACATGATTATAATCTCTACTTTCTTCTGTGACAGCTACAATTACTGAGGTTCAAAAAAAACAAAGAAGGTAAAGTTCCAGACCCCAGGGCACTGTACTACAAATCAGGACTTTATATTATCCAGTTTACTTCAAGGTCAAGCTTAATAATAACAATAACACAAACTACTAATAAGAATAGTATATGCAATTTTTAGTAGTTGTAAAGAAGTAGTATTAACAGTACTAGTATTTCATTTGAAAACCTTTGCAGTTCTACTTTGGCTCATTGCATTCAAATTTCAACTTGTGTTTTTGTGGAAATTACAAAGAGGTGGGACAATTTTCTTCACTGTTGCCTTGGATGGCAGATGACTTACAGCCAGGTGCTTTTCCCTCCTTATGTGTGTTGCAACCTTGTGTGTCAACAGTTATCTACACTTTGTATTGAACAAAGTGTAGATAGCCTTGGGAAAAGTTACAGTGGCACACTATCATGCCACAACTGAAGAAAATGAAAAAGCAGAAGAAAGAAAATTTTCTTTGACAAATGTCAAAGTCAGTGTGTTCACTGTTGTCATGTTTGGCTGTGGCAGGCAGGAAGTGGACCCAAATGCAGGACTCAAACACGAGAAGGTAAACTTAGAATTGCAGCTTTATTCACTGGGAAAAAAATCCTCCATAAAAATAAACTCACACAAAACAAACCAAAAACCCCAAGTAAGAAACTAAGAAGAATACACAGAGAAACTAGACTCACCGAGTAACTTACAGCACGTGAGGCAGCACAACACAACAAAGGAAAACACAGGGCTTAAATACACAAGGGAGTAACGAGGGAATGGGAAACAGGAGGGAAACACAGCTGGGACTAATCAGACTAATGAGAAAAGGGTAACCAAAACTAGATACACTGCACAGAAGACATGCACTATCAAAATAAAACAGGAAACAATAGACATTTACAAAGACGTGGACCTGACACTGAGACATAGAGACATGACTAACTGGGGAGACAGAGGGAACATGGAGACAACAGTGACTAGACAAGGAACAAAAAAACATTTCTTAATTTATAAAATTATGAACACTTTTTAAAATGTATAAAATTATCAACACTAGTGTTTATCTTAAAAAAGATTCAAAGACTATTACTAATTACAGTTAACTTCAATTTGCAGTTAACTTTGTCACATCCATTTCGCTTACATTTTTTTAGTGTGATAAGTCAACTTCACACGTGATTGTGGTCGTCTTCTTTTTTCTTCAGAGCCATTCAACTGAAGCAAAGTCATGTTGGTGGCTGATAAAAAGAGTGAGATGTTTCACGGGAGATTTTACTTCATTTATCTTCAAGTTTATCAATTAACAAATCCGAAAACAAATGGTTCAGAAAAATGTACTCATGATAAAGACCAACTTCTGTACAGCAATAAAAATTCCTTAATTTGATTGCTTTGTTCTCATTTCAGTGTGTGTAATGTTATCATGTCATATCGATGTTGAACAATGTGTTTGAACCTGAACCCCGAGCTGACTTCAATAATTTCAAGAAAGTTTAAAACTGGGATAGTAGTTAGTTAATTTATCTGACGATAAGAAATCATTAGAAGATACATTGGATTCATGTTAGAAAGCTGGCTGTATCTTCATAGCAAAAAACAAAACAAAACAAAAATGTAATTTTTTATATTGTGCATTTCACACAGTGCATCAGACCATTTTAATATTTATGTACATGATTTAGTTTTTCATTACTATTTGACCTTATCATTTTCTGGTTATCCTAAGAAATGGGTACAGAAGAAAAGATCAAAACAAACATCACACACAAAATGAATCACAAAGTAAAACCAGAACATCATTTTACCTCTTTTCTTTTTACAGCACAGTATCAGGAAAACTGCCATTGTTAAAATCAAAAGGACTGAAACCACCCCGATGGTGACACCAACCTTCGCCAAATTACCTGGAATAATAATAATAAAGAATGAGCAAGTTAACTGAGCTGTTCTTTGATGCTTCACAAAGCTGTTTGTATATGTTTGCAAGAATCCTATCTTTAAAATATAAGCTGCTGTTAGCTGTTAGCAATTTTTAACAGTCTAAACATTACCTTCACTTATCCTCATACACGTTTCAGTTATGACTGTTTCGTCAGCATCACTGATTTCAAATGTGTATATTCCCTCTCTGAGACTGTATAGTTGTCACTGGGTCCAGACCTGGTCACAATGATCTGACTGTGGTTGAATCTCCAAATGAGGCTCATTAGAGAAGTGTTTGAAGAGGAACAGGAGATTGTTGCCTCAAGGTAGCTGCCATTAATCAGTTCTGAAACAGCATATAGGCAAGAAAACAAATTAAAATAATGCAGGTGACATTGAAATTAAACTAGTGAAACACACATCCCAGCAGCATTTTTAAACATTGCCTGTATATGGACCCTGTAAAAGTGCATACATTTCACTGATCTTCAGAGGACAGCTGAGCCTATATGCTAGTATGAATGTGAAAAGTCTATCCATCCATCTTACTTTACTTATTAAATTCAGAGAAGGGTTGCGGCTGGAGCCAAACACTTGTCACGTGGAAAGAAGCAGAGCACACCCTGGACAGGCCAGTAGTCTATCTCCAAACTAACACAGAGAGACAGATAACAGTTCATGCTCACATTCACACCTATGGCAAATTTAGAGTCACCAGAGTCATCGCTTTGGACTGTGGGAGGAAGTCGGAGAATTTGGAGAGAACCCACACACAGGGAGAGGACACACAACACACAAATTCCAGACAGAAAGGTCTGAGCAGGCTGATTGTTTTAAACCCAGGATCTTTGTGCTGTGAGTTGATGTGCTGACCATTGTACCACCAACTGCAGGACACACAAAGTAGTTTTTGGAAAACTTTTTTTTTTTTTTTTTTACATAAAAATGTCTAAAAATAGTTTAAAACATTTTCTTCATCTCCTTTAAAAATTATATTCTTATTTCACAAAGGTTTGTGAAAAAGTACACCCTCGTCGACTTCTAGTTTTACATATCATGAGACAATAAAAGTGAGAAAGAGAAATTTATAAAATTTATAAAAATTTATAAAATTTATAATTTGTTGTTCAACACCCAAATTTTCCAGCTTAACAACACATTTACTACATATACTAGGAAACATAAAGCCCCGGGTGATGTTATTAACTGGATCTTTAATAGAATCTTTTTTGATATGCATATAAATTTTACTATTTACTACTTTGGTTTCTCATACTGTGCACTTTGAGGTCGATAAATGACTCCTTCTCTCTATTATTGGTGCTGATGTAGCAGCTGTATATGCCCTAATCTTGAACCTGCACCCCTGCCAGCTGGAGTGAGGCGTTTCCTCTGGAGATCTGGTCCTTGAACAGTGTCGTCCTATTTCTGAATTGCTGGTCCTGGGTTGTGAGCTGGTCTTTGTTGCCATAGTACGAGTAGACAAGAGGGTGTCCCTCTGACAAGTGCATCCAGTGGATGTATGGATCTTCTTTAATGTCACCCTGGAAACTACATGGTAAGATGCAGCTCTCCTTGAAAACACAAGACACCTTGGCATCTGAAAATCAGATCAAGAGTATCGATAACAACAATCTTGTTCTTCAGTAAAAAAACAAATACAAGACTGCAAGGCCAAAGATTCAGGGGGGTATCTTTTCCCCCCCTAGTAGTGGTCCACTATACTTGGTAATTCCACATGTTTTGTCTTTCTCTTATTTTTGTATATATTTCTCTTGTTTTCAATTTATCCCTGTTGTGTACTTTTTATATTTTAACCTGGCACAGTTGGTGTGGAGCACGCACAATTTTGTTGTACATGTACAATGACAATAAAGGGCTATTCTATTCTAATTAATTCTATTCTATTCTATTAATATGCTAGATTCTTCCACCGTTTCTGACACAGCCTCAGAGGGATTGGTGTTTCCTCTGGAAATTAAACAAGAGATCTTATGCTTTTTAGGCAGGAGTGCATAGCACTACACTATGGAATTGTTAAAAATGCAAATTATTAATGATTTTGTTTTTGTTTTTTTCAAATTGATTAAATTTTAATGTAAAAAAGTTACTTGTGACAATGTTCCTCAATAATGGAGTCCAAAGAAGGCAATCTACAATTTATTTGTCTGTTAAGACTATGTGTAATGTACAGTCACATGGCATCTATTACACATATGCTACAGGGTATTGGCAAACCGTGCCTTTTATGCACAGTAGTGCCAACTAGGTAGGAACTAACATCCAGGTGTATATAAATTCTAAATTCTAACCCTGTCTCATTCTGGGCTGCATGATGAGGTTTGTATAGGCATCTGGACTTTTACAATGTCTGCAGCCTTCTTAGTCTCTTAAAGTGATCAAAATTAGGCTATTGTGTGTTACTTTGAATTACAATTGCCAGAAGATATACAGACTAAGGCATTGTGTTAAACATGGTGAAGTAATAAAGAAATATCCCATCCTCATTAAGGTGTTATTTCTTATAGTATCATTGCCACTTCCATGATTTAAAAAAAAATAAAATGGTACATAAACTCTCCCATGCTAGAAGTCAAGAAAAGAGATAAAGACATCAAGCCAACTGTCACAGATGCTCTCCAGCTCACGGCAAGATGTCATCTGAAACACTGGTACAAAATTATTATTATAGCATAAATATACTGTGCAGGCCTCTGGTAGAGGACCCGAGCTTGAAGGATAAAGACCACCATATGACACAGTAACTTTAATATATATTCAAGCAACAGGCTTTTATTGCTGGGGTAATAACTGCTCGAGTTACTGCTGTTGTGCCCCGTGTATGGCTGCAGCAGCTCTTTCCCTTTAGAGGCAACATATTGTTGCAGGGATTTAGAAAACAGGAACACTGACCAAAACATTTAACCGAGTCATTTTTGTCATCATGGTAACAGCAGAAAAATGTTTTACTCACCTCCTCTCAAAATCGTAGGCATCAAAAGAACTATAACAATCACCACAAACAAGGCAGCGATGATGATATGCATCACTGGACTGCAAGGATGAAAACACAGTTCATTCTGAGTATTCTGGGTAAGTTTTCAGAGATGAAAGTCACATGGTTCCTGCAGTCAAAGGCATTTAGTGTTCTGCACAAAGTCATGTTGGAACACGAAGATTTGGAGTTGAGATTATGAAGGATCAGTAATAGATCTTCCCCACCCATCTTGTAGTTTTATTAAATTTACTTTTTAGCAGAAGAAAATGTTGAATGGATATACATATCATAACATATGCCATCTAAAGACACTTTAGACTCTAATCCTCCAGATTTTGCAACTTGAAGTTTGCTCCACAGCCGATTAATGCATTATCATTTAATCTTTCACTTGCCCACTTCAAAGACAGCATTTCAACAAAATCAGGATCCCATTACTGTAACTTACAGTGGCTTGCAAAAGTATTTGGCCCCCTTGACCTTTTCCACATTTTGTCACATTACAGCCACAAACATGAATCAATTTTATTGGAATTCCACATGAAAGACCAATACAAAGTGGTGTACACCTGAGAAGTGGAACGAAAATCATACATGATTCCAAACATTTTTTTTTTTTTTTTACAAATAAATAACTGAAAAGTGGGGTGTGCGTAATTATTCAGCCCCCTTAGTCAATACTTTTTTAGAACCACCTTTTGCTGCAATTACAGCTGCCAGTCTTTGAGGGTATGTCTCTACCAGCTTTGCACATCTACAGACTGAAATCCTTGCCCATTCTTCTTTGCAAAACAGCTCCAGCTCAGTCAGATTAGATGGACAGCGTTTGTGAACAGCAGTTTTCAGATCTTGCCACAGATTCTCGATTGGATTTAGATCTGGACTTTGACTGGGCCATTCTAACACATGGATATGTTTTGTTTTAAACCATTCCATTGTTGCCCTGGCTTTATGTT